>JALPQI010002476.1:0-108991 GCA_025490895.1 Thaumatotibia leucotreta
AGAAGTGTATGCTAAAACAACCTATGCCGATACTTTTTATGCACATCCAGATTATGCCTCATTATTAATAGGAGCATCAAAATTATGCACATATAATATTCGGACAATTCGAAATCTGCCATAACGAACTATGCCAAACTTGAGGATGCCACAACAGTTTCTGCACAAAGCCCATTATGACTACATACATTATGCCATATAGAATTATTCATAAAAAAATTATGCCACAACAGGGTGAACCCTCGCGGACACTACACTAACGTTGTTCACCGGAATGTTTCTCTTTAACGTGTCTTGGTAAAACTTTTTAATATTAACTAGAATAGTTGGTGGTTACAAAATAATAAATATCTCCTACCCAGTATGAATCTTCAGATGCCTTCGTAACTCTGACTTTGTAATGCACCTGTACTCACAGAGATTAAATTTTTAAGGCTTAATGCCAGTGTGAGTCTTTTCATGACGTTTTAGACTTTGTTTCTCTCTAAACCTCAGGTCGCAAGTGCTGCATTTAAACGGCTTCTCTCCAGTATGAATCCTCTCGTGAATTCTTAAGATATCATGCCTATTGCATCTGTACTCACAAAGATTACATTTGTGAGGCTTAACGCCAGTGTGTGTCATCTCATGTCTTTGTAGGTGTGATTTCTGAGTGAACTTCAAGTCACATGTGCTGCATTTAAACGGCTTCTCTCCAGTATGAATCCTCTGGTGAATTCGTAAATTACGACGATCATTGCACCTGTGCTCACAAAGATTACATTTGTAAGGCTTAACGCCAGTGTGTGTCATCTCATGTCTTTGTAGGTCAACTTTTTGAGTAAACTTCGTATCACATGTGCTGCATTTAAACGGCTTCTCCCCAGTATGACCACTCTGGTGCCTTCGTAAGTCTCCCTTTGTAATAAACCTGTACTCACAGAGATTACATTTGTGAGGGTTAAGGCCAGCGTGTGTCATCTCATGTCTTTGTAGGTGTGATTTCTGAATGAACTTCAAGTCACATGCGCTGCATTTAAACGGCTTCTCTCCAGTATGAATCCTCTGGTGAATTCGTAAATTACTACGATCATTGCACCTGTGCTCACAAAGATTACATTTGTAAGGCTTAACGCCAGTGTGTGTCATCTCATGACTTTGTAGATTTGATTTCCAACGGAACTTCGAATCACATGTGCTGCATTTAAACGGCTTCTCCCCAGTATGAATTCTCCGGTGCTTTCGTAAATCTGAACTAGTAATGCACCTGTACTTACAAAAATTACATGTGTAAGGCTTAACGCCAACGTGCGTCGTCTCACGACTTGGTTGTGTATTTACGTTGTGAATGTTCAAATGAGCCAGCAAACTGCTCTTATCACCTGTCGTGTACTCGCAAACATCACACATGAAATACGACACACCATGTTCTCTCTTCTCGTGCTCTAGTAAAAGCAATTTTGTATGAAATTTAGAACTACAAAACGCACATGATAACTCTTGGGGTCTGGACGAACGGTGAAAGTGTTGTATGTGATTCCTTAAAATAGTCTTGTTAGTGTAACGTTCGCCGCAGTGTTCACACGTGTAAGGTTTCTCCCCACCGCGCATGCTCGTGTGTCCCTCATCGCCGCGGAGGCGCTCGAGCCTCACGGAGCAAGTCATCGCGAGCTGTCGCCGGGCGCGAGGACAGACTGCAACAACAATACAAGTCAAACGTGAGACCAAATGGCGCCGGTTACGGCATCTGTAGTTGAGTTGCTGAACTTCACGTGTTAAGACTGGAATGCTGTGTAACATTAATTAAATGTTTTATCTTTAATTGCAGTGTGGCCATTCTTCTACAGATAGTGTTGGAATGGAATGCAGGAGTGATATTATGAAGGTACATGTTTTTTTTTTAATTTAACAGAACAAGCACGCGTTTTTTTTTAATTTTGTCAAATATAGTGTTGTAAATGTAAAAAAAAACTTTAATTTAAACTATTTGGCTACTTTATCAGTGTCATATACTTGTACGACGTTGACTGTACTTACGCAACAGTTCGTTACTAGTCTCATCGTCGTCCACAATCTCTGGCTTGGCTAGCGGCTCTCCACCTGAAGCAAACATACAATGCAACCATTAAGTTACGGATTTGATTTGGTCAGAAACACAAACAAAGGATTGCTGCAAGAGAGTGTACTCACCCGGCATCAACTCAGTGCTTCCACCCGCCCTGTCTCCGTCCTCCACTTCTGCCCCGAGCATTTCATCTAGAGCAAACAAACACAATACTAATATTAACCATGTAACATTTGTACTGGGTGAACGATATGAAGTGTTACCAAGTATATTTTATTAAGTCTGGTGTCAAAGTAATGGCGGGTTATTATCAGAAATATGTTTTTTATTTTTATTTTATTTTCTTTATTGGAAAAATAACAGAAGTAAGTGACACAGCAGTATTTCACATTTTGAGAAATACATACATTAGTAGTATATTTATACAAGAATACACAAACTTCCTTAACTAACTATATGCTAAGTTATGTTTTGGATATTGCATTTTAAGTCTTAGGCACACAAAAATTTGGGTTGTAAACCACAAACATAAGAACGAGACTGAGATTCGGCTTATAAAGCTCGTAAGAACCATAAATAGCTGAAAACCAAATTTCACGTGTTATTTCTCCAGTGCAGTGAGTTTCGGACTTTTTATCTGGTTTATTTTGAAGAGAAAATTGAGAGCAATTAAACATGCTAGTACATACCGCTACCACTGGGTCACAAACGTGCTGCGAGCAAATATTTTTTACCATTAGTCAAAGGCAAAAGGTATGTATATTGACTAAAAGTTAATTTAATCATACAATGTAATATTTATTCTCTTGTTTTTTTTTACTTATAGTAATAAATTGTTACAACTAAAATATCTGTTCTTTGAAATTGGTAATACTTCATATCGTTCACCCTGTATGTCAGCGCGACTACAGCCGGTGCCCGACCACAACACTGGATAGCAACGAGTGGACACTCAATCTCATGTGACATGAATTATTCATTCAATATGTACTTTATTCAATTTATTGGGTGGTCATTTCAACATCAAAGTTAAAGTCAGTTAAAGAGACATTCTAATGAACTCTAATCCATCTAGAGTAGCTCAGAATATTACAAGCGATTTGTAAATACTCACGCAACATCTCATCAGGTTGATCTTCATATGGCACCTCTGACTTGACCGCATGCTCCTTCCCTAAAGTTTATAAATAATTAGCTATTTATAGCTGACAATGAGTACAGGAAATGATGTAACATGTTGCAGCTACTTGTGTTTATGGCTAGTTACATTTCCAGTATTCCTGCACTAGAGCATGTACTCACACAACACAGGCCAGGAAATGATGTAACATGTTGCAGCTACTTGTGTTTATGGCTAGTTACATTCCCAGTATTCCTGCACTAGAGCATGTACTCACACAACACAGGCTCCTCACTGGCCCCGTCTCCATCCTGCAGCTCGGGCTCCACTGCGGGTTCTTCCTCTAAATGGAACAAACACAACACAGATCACTATCAGCGTTACTGTGCTTTGGTGAAATATCGGAAGGGTTCCATAGAATTATATATTATGTGCATTGTTTAGCCTGTGAATACATTTATAAATACAACTTTAATGATTAATCTGCGTGTCGTGTTCTAAATTTAAAAAATAAACCCATATTCATGATTGACATATATTCTTTGTTTTTTATGTTCAAACCTCCGTAAAATTCAAAGTACTGAAGTTATAAACAAGATTTTGACTTATTTGAAATCCTGAACATATGTCAATTCATTTGATAACTTCAAAGTACAAGTGTGTTTTTTGCCGTCCCAAACTTTAAGGAACGTTTTCTCAATAGTTGCTTTTTCTCTTCTGCATCTTTGAGGAATTTATACAAAATAACTATAGGACTTAGTTACATATATCTTACACCAAAAGATAGCGTATGATCTGTAGTATTTGGAAGTACTCATAACTGCATATCGACAAAGTGGGACGTTTTCCGAAAAACGATCACATATTAACACTTGTATGTAAGCGCGACTACAGCCGGTGCCCGAATATATACTTTATTGTGTAACAACTTCGCTGCCAGCATGGTGTTAATCCAGCAGGTGATCTTCATGGCAGTCAACATGTTTAACAAACATTCTAATGTGCTCCGAGCCAGCTGGAGTAGCTCAGAATATCTCCAACGATTTGTAAATACTCACGCAACATCTCATCAGGTCGATCTTCTGGCAGATCTTCATATGGCATCTCTGACTTGACCGCATGCTCCTCCCCTAAAGTTTATAAATAATTAGCTATTTATATTATAGCTGACAATGAGTACAGGAAATGATGTAACATGTTGCAGCTACTTATGTTCATGGCTAGTTACATTCACAGTATTCCTGCACTAATATCTCTATCTACAGTAAATTATTTAACTATAGTAAATTAGTTTGTATACATTTGTTAATGAATTTGGGAAGGTTTGTGTATTTTGGCATCTTTCTTTTGAAATTATATCCAATCAAGTAGGACAAGGTCGCAACACTGCATGTATATTCCACAGGACACATTTGCTATGGCCAAAATCGAGGATAATTCTGAATTTTTAGAAGTAGGCAAGTTTTTAAACAATTTTATAATAAATTCGTATTCTTTTTATTTCCAAAAAATCATATTAGAAATCCTAGTTTAATGTAACATTTTGGCCACAGCCACTTTTCTGAGAGAGTTTGAATAAAGTAAATTACATTATACTAAATTACAAAATCGAACAGAGAACTCAGAAGGACTTCTAAATACAATATAAATATATAATAATTAATAATATAGAAATAACCTTAAAGCATCACGAAACTTGAACAAATAGTGAGTCTTCCAAGTTCCAACACCGAAAATAAGCCGAAATCAAAATACGCAACTATGAACATGTGATTTCGTCATTTGGTCAAAAAGTGTAAAAAACACTTCTTTTGCAGTAACGGATGTCACGCTGAACGAGTTATAGGTAACTTTAATTAAACATTTTTAGCATAGTAACTATTATTTTCAGATAGCCCAATAGACAAGAATATGAAATAGGATGAGTAAAAGATGTTTGTTTAAAAAGTTTTCCTACAGAAGATAAAATTAGAGGCAAGAAAAATGCTAACATAAATTTTTTTGACTTCAATGGAAAGTACCATAAAAGTGAACTTTGGATTCAAGTAGGTTTTATCTTGCATGAATCCTTGTTAAAATCAATATTAAGAGACATGATTGTTCAAGAAAATAATAATGTTATTATTTATTTAATATAACATTGAGGTTAGAGCATGTACTCACACAACACAGGGTCCTCACTGGCCCCGTCTCCATCCTGCAGCTCGGGCTCCACTGCGGGTTCTTCCTCTAAATGGAACAAACACAACACAGATCATTACTATGCTCTTGTGAAATATCGGCCATCAACACCTTTTGTGAGGAAGTGTGATTGTAATATGTCTATTTCATGTTTAAATATTAATGATAATGTTAATTATATTAAGGTTAGCCATCTTTCATCATTATAATCTTATCATCATTTTTGTTCATTTTATTTACAATGCCTGATGGGACCAGATCATGTGGATCAATTGATGTATCCGTGACTGGGTTCTAGCAGTTGTACAACACAAGAAATTTCTCCAAAGAGTCTCTTCATGTTGGATACATATCCCGGTTCTCAAAATTCACTTCCCAACCAACATATTTCATTTTAGGTACCTGAAGATTAGTTACCAACTTTAATGTTGTTCAGACATGTCTTTCACATATTACCATGTTCCAACCTAACCTAACATAGTTGCCAAATTAAAATTCAGCCAAATGAAAGTAAGCAAATAATATTTTGGTAAATGTTGGTATGCCAAGTGAATAATTTGCAAAAAGTTGGTTGGCAAGTGATGTGAAAAGGCATTACATGTCTATAAAAAACCAAGATAAAATACAGTCCCGTGAAACTCATGGCTGCGCCCCTACCAGGAAGCCCCTACGCACTGGGCTCTACAGGTTTCCACCTACAGATACTGTTACTCTGACACTAAAAAAACTTATCTACACAATCAATGTGCAGTGAATTAACAGTTTCCGAAATAATTTTGCGTGACAAGAAAATAAGTATCCAAAACTAAACATAACACCTGTGATTTGATTGGAACTTTTCCAATCAATGGAAGGGCTTTGCTACCTTTGACGCGGTTCTCTCCCTTCAGCCACGTCAGCAGCTTCGCCTGGCAGCGCTGCACTTGCCGCTTGAACTCGCTCGCGTCTCGCAGGCGGCCCACGCACTTCCAACATATGCCGCGCGAGCCCGAGCCATCCAACATCTGGACTTAAAAATATGAAATTATAATAATAGTCTTATGGCCATCAATTTAGATAGATATAGATACCCACTGAAACAAATAAAAAAAAGTATTCCAAACTGCAGTGTAATGTTGTACGAACATGTATATCGAAGCACTGCTCGAGCATGTCGGAATATATCTCCGTTATGCCGAGTTGCGTGTACGGCGTCGTCAGGTCCTTGTCCGGAGCACGCCGCAGGCAGCAGCAACATGCATGCGTCACGTCCATCGTCCGTCACAAATAATTTCACAATATATTTATATTTAAATAAATTTATATCGCGTACTTCCCAGCAACAGTAACAAAATATTGTGAAATTTGTGAAGCTGAAGCGATTCCGTAAATGATTGAATGACGTTTTGTTATTTTTTTTTTTGTGATTATGGCTTACTGCTGCCAGGGCACTTTGCCAATGTCAAGTATGTTAAGAATAAGAATGATTTATTTGCAGAAAAGGGTTTTATACATAGGTGTTCAATATACATCAAGTATACATTAGTTCGCCTTATCCAGCTGTAGATGTACAGCATGCAAATACATGTTGAAAAAACATTATTTTAGCAACAAATTTATAGAACAGTATAAGACATTTTACTTGTAACATAAAAACAGGATGTGTAAGTGAAATGAAAAATACAAAAAATAAGTTAGACAAACAGTATGTAAATAAAGTTATTATTTATACCTACAGAATTTTTATAACACAATAAAACCTACAGTACAATGTACTAATTTATAAGTCATGAGTCATGAGCCATAAAATCTTGAACAGTGTAAAAGCACCTCTCAGATAACCATTTATGTAAGGTTCTCTTAAATACATTCCCTTCAAGGGCTTGTATTTCAACAGGTAACTTATTATAAATTTTAATAGCCATGTTGTACGCATTTTTTTTGTAAATATCTGTCATACAACGTGGCTGATGTAACATATATTTGTATTGCTCTCTTGGATTTACTGTACAAATATCAGATCGCTTTGGGAAGTATTTAGTGTATCGCTTTGAAAAAATACAAATTTTCTGTATATACATACAAGCTAGGGGTAGGATGTTAAGCTTTTTGAATAACGGCTTGCAACTAGTATCTATACACGCATTACATATCGCACGGACACATTTTTTTTGAAGTTTAAATAGCCTTTCCACATCAACGGAATTACCCCATAAAATAAGGCCGTAGTTGAGAATAGAAGAAACATGTCCGTGGTAAGCAGTGAGAGCAGCTTCCTGAGAAACAGAATTGCGTAATTTTCTTAGAGCAAAAATGAAACGTTCAAGTTTTGAGCAAACAGAATTAATTTGGTTCTTCCAATTTAGATTCGTATCAAGAATGATCCCTAAGAATTTAATGATATCCGATTTACATATTGAAATGTTGTTAATGTTAATATTGAGTTGCGGAGGATTTGCTCCATATGAATGAAATTGTAGATAATGCGTTTTACTTAGGTTAATAAGAAGGTCGTTATTAACTATCCAGTTATTCATGTCTGTTAAGGCTCTATTAATATCAGTTTCATATGTATCCTTATCTTGGCATTTTACTATGATCGTTGTATCATCGGCAAAGAGAATAGATTTTGGATTTGTGGCTTTGGGGAGGTCATTGATGAAAGTTAAAAAGAGTAGAGGGCCTAAATTACTCCCCTGAGGTACTCCAGAAACTATTGTACGCAGAGGTGACCTGTATATAATTTTATTAATTTGGTTGTCAATTTCAACGTATTTTTGGATTTCAGTGCATTGTTGCCTATTAGATAAATAAGATTTGAGCCAATCATTTGCCTTACCTCTGATGCCATAAGCGTCCAATTTCATAAGAAGCTTTGAGTGATTGACTAAATCAAAAGCTTTAGTCATGTCAAGGAATATTGACATAACTGGTAACTTATTATTAATACTTTCGGTCACGTATTTTATAAATTCAAAACAGGCTAGCTCAGTACAGTATTTAGTCCTTTACGAAATCCGTACCGATCAGGGTGTAAAATGATATGTTTTGAAAGGAAATTATTAAGTCTGACATAAAAAGCTTATTCTATTATTTTGGACAGTATGGGCACAATTGTGATTGGTCTATAATTATTTATATCATCGCGCTCACCTTTTTTAAACAGCGGTTTTATAATGGAAATTTTAATCTGTTCCGGAAAATACCCTTGACTAAATGATAGATTTATTACATGAGCAAGCAGTATGCTTAGAAATAATCCCGTTAGTTTTACAAGTTCAGTTGATATATCATCTATACCAGCTGTTTTGGTATTTCCTAGTGACATAATAAGTTTATAGTGCCCAAACTTAAAGCTGTGGAGTGCACCTATAATTTAGCCCAGATTTGGAATTTAGAGTTATATACATAATACAGTAATAATTACTACAGTTATAAGAAAATATACATACTATCATATACTTATATTATTTTTATCGAGAAAATAAGCTAACATTTTCAATGCATTAAAATCAGAGTAAGCTAATAGACTCTGTAAATTACAGGGAAGATCAATTTTGAAATTTTTGAGATTATATAATAAGTCATATAACTATAAGCAAACACGGTTTAAAGGACATTCGAAAAACAAGTGATCAACAGAGCCAGACTCATACCCGCATTGACAAGACGGGCTATCTTTGACCTTTATTCTATATGAAAACTCTGGAGAGCACACATGACCCAGCCTGGCGGATTAAACAGCTAGTTATCTTCTTTTTGAATTTCAGTTTGAAAAACCAAGGCTTACGGTAAATTTTTTGCTGAATTTGGAAGAATTGCAATGTGTTATTGGTCTCCCAAAGATCAGACCAATCAATGTACAGTTTTGTCGAGGAGACTACATCTAAATCGCTACTGAAACATTTGAAAGAAGATTTATTGCCATTTATAACTGCATCCTTTGCAGCGCTGTCAGCTATTTCATTACCATGAATGCCCTTATGACTCGGAATCCATGATAACTGCTCTTCTAAATTTAACACATGACAGGCAAACAGGGCTTCTTTAATAATGCAAACAACCGTGGATTTGGAACAATTTTTTATAGAGTTACAGGTAATCGCCTGAATGGAGCTTAAACTATCTGAAAATATAACTGATCTAGGCACCTTGTGCTCTATTACATATTTAGCTGCCTTTAATATAGCAACGCATTCTCCTGAAAAAATAGAAGAATTTGATGGGAGCTGATATTTGTGAATCGATTCCAAATTGTCATGGACAAATGCACAACCAACCAAACTATCATTAATTTTGGAAGCATCAGTGAAAAATAAATCCCATCCAGACCATTTGTTTCTTACAGCTGCCAAAAACTTTGAATTGATTTCAGATGAGTTACGGTCAACGCCAATGTTAACTGATTTCTGTTGGAAAGTTAGGGCAGCAAAAGGAACTGTATAAATAGGAAGCTTAGAAAATTTGTGTATATTCACATCTATGTGATTTAATCTGGTTAAACTAGTAATGAGATTCGCTGACTTTTGCTAGTATAAACTCAAATCTTAAAAAATGTCATCGCCGTCCACAGATAAGGACTAATCACAATAAGCCTGTACTAAGCGGTCGGCAATGACGGCTTCTTGTCGTCACAACAGTCGCATTAGATTGAGTTACAAAATAGTTTTAATCTTTTGCAATATGTAGTAGGTAAACAATTTATTACTGCCCCATCAGGGATTTACTGAGGGAAAAGTTACTTAAAAAATGTTGAATAATAGAGCAGCGGATTATTGTATTCTACATTACAAGAATACAAAGCTATGCCTTACATGGCTGTGCAATATTAGTTTCCATCAGCTGTCACCGTGAAGCTGTCAGTGTCAGGTGATACGAGGGACGTTGACAGCTATCTATACACCTCAAGTCAACCTCACATTCACTTTGATCACTTTACTTTACCGTAATTACAGTCTTATTTTGTTATTCTCTTGTTAGTTTCTGCTGTTGCATTACTGCGGACAATAATAATACTTCGGTAGCAGGATATCGCTAAACGCTATGCGCGTGAAAGTGGAACACGGTGACGTAGATTCGGTCGACGGTGAGTTTGGGGCAGTTACTTCATATATTCGCATAGACAGGCTGCCGTAGCCTGCGAAGCCTGCGACGCTTAAGTTAGAAACATGTACCTACACTCCTGTTTTTGTAGAACCCCATCCTGTACACCGTAATGTAACTAATGTACTATTTGTGTGCCTAGTTTGAAGCTAAATTGATACATTCTTTGCCAGTTGTTAAAGAAGAAGCAGAATGCATGGAAGACGATTATGAAGGACTGGATGTGAAGGAGGAGCCTTATTTCTCGGACAGCGAAGCACGAGCGGGCCTGTTCACCGACCATGTGCTGAAAGAGGAGCTTGAGCTGGGGCCGGAGTCCCTGCACCGCCCCAAAGTCACTAAGGTGGAGTTTCGTGGTAAGTGATGAAATAATTATAACCAGGCTTATTCCTCCACATAAACAGAAATGATACAAAGATAAGTAATTATCCTGAGACTACATGACATAAACTAAACAAAGCTTGTACTGTGAGCACTTCCCAATGGAAATTTTGTAGGATTGTGTGTCCTTAGAATATTATTTGACAATGATATTCACAAAAAAAATCACCAGGTATTATACAGGCTTACTGCATGGACTATGATGGTAAAAAACATAGTTTACTTCAAATTCTATCTCCACAATAAATTAATTAGATATCATCATACATCAGTTATAAAATGCGACCCAGTTCATCAATTTGTATATAATATTGTGCTTATATTGATTTATCTACATCCATATCATAAGTTGTCTACAATATGTTTAGCGGCGGTAAGCAAATAGCCTACTTTAAGAAATCTGTATCTGTGGGTGTATCATAATTTTTACTTTACGATATCGGCAACCGATATCTTAATCACAATTAAATTTCGAACATTCTGTTAAAAAGAAAAAACACACTTTAACTTCGATTATCGAATTAATCGATTTGTAATTTCATTCACATTAAAATTCATATTCCATACATTCTTCTAAATGTCGAATACTGAGAATCGATTTGAGAATCGATATCGACTCAAGACCTTACCTGGTTTATGAATAAAAAAAAACTAATGTCAGTTCAGTCATTTGTTTTGTTTGAATTGTTTCAAACAAGGACGTTGGAGGGTTGCCTATAGGTTACACACTAAAGAGGTCCGTGCTCTGTGGTTTCAAACATACAACTTTTTTGGACTGTTGACTTGAAAGTTAAATATTATCGAGTTTGTTGTGAAATATTTACACTGAAAAAATATTTATGACGACGAAGACAGTGATGTTGAAATGTGTGAAACACCACCAGAAATCCGGGACGCCGCTACAACCGTGACCAATAATTTGCTGCCACAAAAATAAACATATTGTAGAAAACTTATTATATGCATGTAGATAAAGTTATGTATGTGACTGTACATAATTAGGCATTAAACACTCGTGTGATCTTATTATGAAACTCGCCTACGGCTCGTTTCATAAAACCACACTCATGTTTAATGCCTCTTATTATGCGCCAGCCACATAAATAACTATTAAACTTTCAGGATTAACTCATATTTTAAAGACAAAACGGGTGCTAATTGTGTATAGATAATTGTGTATGAGATAAAAAATAACAAACAATTTTTTCAAAATTCTAATTTGCCAATGCATTCTTTATTTAATGTAAAAAATAAGACTATGAACAAATTGTCAAAAGTACGCCTGCATCCTTAAGGAAAACAAGTATATCTGAAATTACAAAGTGTCTTAAAATCGAATGCCGGGAATTGACACTAAAAATAATAAATAGTCTAATTTAAAACGAAGACGTTGAGACTACAAATCATGTTAACCAAAACACACTTCATTGACCGTTGACCGCCGGCAATTTAGAAAAAATATTAATAATATATTCGCATAACATATCTACTTAAGTTAATTAAATATTTCACATACTAGTCAATTGTATTTTTATTTCAAATTGAATGAATACTAAAAAAATATGAGTTACTAACATACCACCTTAGTTTCTAAAATATTTAGAATTGTACATTATAAATACTAGGTACCAAATACTAAGTACAAATACTTCTGCTTATTTGAAAATGAATTGATGTATTTGCGAACCTTATCTATCATTTTGACAAGCCACCAAAATGCCCGCTGGAGTGCGACGTATGATGCTAATTAAATAATTTGTTTGAGAGTTTAGTGTTAAAAACAAACCTTTTTATAATATGATGATTTTAACACATAAATCCTAAAATTCCATAAGTGACAATTGTTTTCGTGAATGATGATAAGATGACTACATGTAATCACAAAACGCAGAAAATGTCAACATTGTCAATGAATATTATAGGTTATAATCTTTATTCACCGACTCGAACACGCATAAAAATAGTAAACGAAACAGCTTTCAGAGTGTTCTGTTATAATTTTGTAAAAATAATGAATGAGAATGATTTAATAATACATTGGCATTGGTGTGCAACTACAGGAATGTGTTAAAATCGTGCTGCGTTTACTTTTTCGTGCGAAGTTTACTGCGACAAACTCTTGCATTAAATAGATGCATTTCGAAAATTATTGTCACTAACCTGATGATGATTGTAATGTGAACAAATAATTACCTTTTTTGAGTTTCCTCGCTATAGTGAGGGGAAAAGTTTTGTGTTACACATGGGTGCAAATGTATTTTACTTCTCGTATGTTCAAACACACTTTTACGTTTCACACTCGCGGGTAAAATATAACTTTGCACCCTTGTATAACAAATAACTATTTTGTGTGTATTGAGGCATTCAAAACATCAAAAAAAACTAGAAAAAAAAAATTATTTTTGCTGATTTGACCAAAACTCACTTAACATTTTTTGCTTCTGTTAGTCTCCTTTCCTCACGGGCACCTTGTATAATATGTATGCTTGCTTACCGACTTGATAGTCCACTTGCATACAATGATTTTATTGATATTTAAAAAAGAACTCGCAATGCTTTCAAATATTACTTTCTGTAATGAGTGTAATGTCTATCATTTGATGAATGTTTGTCTTCCAGACAAATATCCTGTGGTCCAAATGTACTAACCGTTATAACATGTAGGTTGGCCGGCCGCTGCCCCGGCCGCGGCCCCGCAGGAGTCCCTCGCACCGAGAGCCTGCTCGGTGCTGCTGGAGCGCCTCCCTCACGAGCCGTCTGTCCGGGGGAGCCTCGCTACTGCACCTGCAGACCTACTTCAACACAAATGTACTTTATTTTATTTTATTTGAAATGCGCTTACCCGTGTACCCGTGTCTTAATTACTCGCGGGTGCGATCCGCCCTCAATGTGTAGTGGCAATCCGATAGGTTGTCTTTAAGAGTTACTTTAATTAATCTTGAAAATTGTACCTTTCATTATTTCTGTGTTTGAACCCAAATTCAATAGTAAAAATTATTAGGTATGTAAGTAGTTGATAACAGTACATTATACAATCGTAACATAATAAGGGCTCTTAAAGATCTCGTACCTTAATTAGGCCACTCCGCAAGCGTCGTGGCCAAATTAAAGTATGAGATCCTTAAGAGCGAATTATTTAACTATTGTATAGAATTCGTAAAAAACTGCGAACCCTTAGCATCACCAACAAAAGTTTCTTTATTATATTTACTTGAAACCTCCTCGGTACATTTTAGAATTATAACTAACGCGAGAGTCAAACATATTTAAATATTTAGCATACTCGACTTAAATTACGCGTGTAACACGTTTGCTAAATATTTAAATAGAATTAGACATACCACAGGACATACAAACAAATTTTTACCAAAGCCAAAATATTAAAAACTAAACCTAAGATTCAGAGTGTTAAATGTAACATAAAACATATTGCGAAAGTACAAATCAAATTATTTGTTAACTAAATATTTTGATTTGTACTTTTAATTTTTCTCCAGTAGTCACACTACTTAATACTATATAAATTATAAATATTAGATGTCATATACCAAACAAACACGACCAAGATCACCTATGTCCGAGGTGGGGACCGAACCCACGTACTCAGCTTTCGCGGCTGATGCCTGTACCCCTCGGCCACTCGGTCTTAGCAACCACCGGTCAAATTTCTCGGGTATATGCAATCTCTTACAAGGCTAGGCGCCTTTGACCATTCTCTGAGGGTAAGCAATACATGCCTGCACCTCCTATTTAGAATACTTTACAGTTTTCTAGAATAGCTAGAGACCCCACCTCCCCACCTATGTCCCCACCTCGGACATAGGTGATCTTGGTCGTTTTTCTTTGGTATATGACATCTAATATTTATAATGTAACATAAAAATTATATTATGTAATTTTTTTTATTAATGTCATAATTCTGCTCAGAATCGATAATTCGTATTTTTTCAGGTAACGACTGCGGATCGAGATACGATTCTAACATCGCGGGAGAACCACTTCACGAACACAGCGAACCAACTGCTGAGACGCACACCTACGACTGTGATATGTGTGGGAGACGTTACAAACGGAAGCACTTCCTCATTTTCCACATTGTAAAGCATCAGGATAACAAGGAAGCGAAACTTAAACATCGTTCTAAAACACGAAAATTGTCAAACCATACAAATCATAAACAAGTGCATAAAGGAGAGAAAACTTTCTCCTGTAATTTGTGCAATAAACAATTCTCACGATCGGATCATTTAAAAGTACACCAAGAGACCCATGGAGAAAAACTTTATTCTTGTGATGTTTGCTTCAAAACATTTGCGCAATCGAAAACTTTATTAACACATCGGAGAATCCACAGCGGTGAGAAACCGTATTGCTGTGAAATATGCAAAAAGCAGTTCAGGCAGTTCGCTAATCTAAAGGTACATCAACGGACACACACTGGTGATAAACCGTTCTGCTGCCAAGTGTGCTCAAAGCGATTTGCCATAATTAGTGATTTGAAAAGACATTGTCGCATTCATACCGGTGAAAAGCCGTTTGTTTGTGAAACATGTAAAAAGTCATTTAGGGTGTCAAGTCATTTAAAGAGACATAGAAAAATACATATGTTATCTCTTGCAAGATATCCTAAAAACTCAACTATTAAATTGACCGAGGAGAACTATGGTAACAAGTGAAAAGACTGGGCTGATTGTCCGAAGATTGATTAAACAATGAACGAAGGAATAACCAAACTCCAATGTAACAGGATATATGTCATGTTTTTATAATAAGTTAGCGGCAAGTAAGCTTACGGTACAAGATGGCAAGCGGCTACTGACACCTACTGCGACTCCTGTGGCACCTCACATGTGCTCGCTGGTTCTTAGACTAACTTCTCATTTCAACTGCTAAAGGCTGAATACGGTGAAACCAAGTTATATTGTGACTGGTGTATGATTTTAAAGTAAGTATTGATATTTTGAACAAATAAAACATGGAAGCCGCACGCCATACTACATTGCCCTGAATTTTAGTTGACAAGTGTCTCCCCCGCTTCAATGCATCACAGTAATGAATCGTAATGTCAACTTATAAAAACTGAAACCGCGACTTAAAAATAGTTGTGATTGGTCCATCAAAGTTTTAATTGGCTATATTCTACAAACATTTGTCAAAGATGTTGCGCCGAAATATGCGCGGCGTTATGAAAAGCGCTATGTTCTGCCCATCTTGAATCCTAAAAGAGAAACATTCTGGTGAACTAACCTTAGTGAAGTGTCCGTGAGTGGTCGAGGAGGCCCGCGATACTGAACTCGACGGTTGCTGTTTGAAGATCAGAGTATATGTATACTCTTAAAATACTTAATATGAAATATACTTTGTGTTAGTATAATTATTTGAACGAATTAAAAATAATGCCACTAATTATTGCTTTCTTATTATACAGGGTGTTCAATCCTAATCGGTCAGTATAGAGGTTTTGGAAACCATAACAGATAGCGAAATCTTGTCTTAGGAACCATGAGATCGATGTTAGTAAAAAGAAAAACTGCATTCATACACTTACAAAAATACGTTTTCATCACACTTGCTGTCTAAGCGCGCCATTGCTTGCATGCGTAGCGGGAGTAATAAAAAAGTGAAATGCCCTAGGGAGTAATAGAAATGTCAGTACTTCATCATCATCATCATCATCATCAGCCTATAATAGTCCACTGCTGGACGTAGGCCTCTCCTATTAACTATGCGTATAGACGCATTAGGAGGTGAATGCCCATAATCGCCACGCTGGGCAAGCGGATTGGCGATCGCAGTAATGTGTCCACTATGATGACGCTGCTGCCCATCATCAATCTTTTATAAAATAATGGTCAGTGACACTTCAATCCCTTAGTCGACTCTTACGACACCCGCAGGAGGAGTTGGGGTGGCGACAAATGTATTCTTGCTGCCGTCACCACACGGCATCCAGGTCCCGGATGCTGACGTATTCACAGATGGGCGGTTAATCCAATAATATCAAAATCGCGACGTTTAACCTGGACTTGAATTAGTTTGAAATTTGTTAACTTTCTTGTTACTTTTTACATATTTATTGAGTAGTTTTTTTTTGTTACTTTAGTGGTAATGAATGCATATTATATTATATTTGTTACCATTGTATTACTTTAACGCGTAAGGGCATTGGATGTAGATGTAACTGTAACCTTAAATGAGTGAATAAATAAACTGAAATTGAATGAGTATCATGAGACAATTTTACACGACCGATGTACTCCCACAGTTGTTGATATATTTAGGTACTTAGAAAACCATGACCAAGGCACTAATACTTGCAATGAATAATACAAATAAATGTCTTCGCGGGGTTCGAACCCGGAACCTCTAGCTTTGTGAACAGGGCCACTACACTACCAACTAGGCTACGGGCTGACATGAGCGCATGAGTACAAGTGTAAGGCCCGAGCGCCGAGCGTGGAGCGGCGCGCCTGGCGGGGCGGGCAGCGGCAAGGGGTTTGAACGGCGTGCACTCGGGCCGCGCGCATGTGTTTGCATTTGTTTGACATGGACGAGATCGGGCCTCCACCCAGTTTGCACACTCAAGCGAATGTGGTAGATCATAGAACGTAGTCCACACGTCGGTTTGTCCCGCAAAAGCCCGCCATGTCCCAATGAACTAAATCTACTAACTCGGATTTTGATAGAAGAAAGCCATTTTGTTTAAGTATAAAATATATGACGTGGGTGTGATTGAAAAGTGAAACTGTGATATACAATATAACTGTATATGTATAATAAAGGACCACTAAAAGTTGAAGGAGATTGTGGTTTAAATATAACAACTACAATTAAATTGCGGGAAAAATTAAACAAATCATAAAAACGTGAACAGATTTTTATTGTATAAAATACATCATATTTTTTGGTTAAAATTCATACAATACGACTAACCAGTCAGAAATGACATAATCGAAATGTAATTAAACATTGTTTTTCCTTTATTCGCTCTGTGATGTAATGGGCATTAGGTAGAATGTGAGTTAGTAGGATTAAAGCACTGTCACTATTAAACAATAGTAGATTAAATTCAAGGCCGTTTAAGTGGGAAATGTCTCAGAAGACGTGTAATTGTACGCCGAGGCCGACAAACATGTGATCCCAGGGCTTTCCCATTTAACGGCTGAAGTGTACCTACTATTTTTCTGCTCAACGGAGCCGACAGGCGGCAACTTAGTTTAGTGCAGCGGCCGGCAATGTGCTATTTGCCGGCCGGAGGGCAGAAAACACGTTTTCATCCCACCTGTGCGGTAAGTGCGGCAATACACACCGTAGGTGCGTCATTATGGCCTATTATGACATTAATATGACTATACGTGCTTTAACACAACATTACGTCATAGCAAGTAGTAATAATTATTGTAATGAACATGATATACTTAATCGAAGTATGTACCAGGACAGCATAACTCACCCAGTGCTTTGTCAGTTTGATACTCAATTCGAGTTCGAGTCATTCTTAATTTAGGCCCTTTTTGAGTACTTTTGTGAAATAATATTTATTTACTCTCTTTTCTTCTGAATAATAAACGCCGGAAATGGATGCGAGCAGAGCGATACCTTCATAAGTACTAAAGGGAGGCCACCTCACTTTTGTGGTTGACTGTGAGCGAGAACGTTGTTCCTCTGATATTGTAATAGGTAGTGTTAATTATCGTTGCAAATATATATACCTTGTGCTATATTGGGCCTTTAATTTATAATAGGTACACAATAAAACACTACACGAATTGAACATATGGCCCGGGTCCCCACATCACTCCCCCCTTGAGACCGTCACTACGGGCGATAATAGCATGGTCGGCGTACTTCACGACCTGATCTTGTTCTAGTTACCACTGGGTATTCCGTTGTGTTCGCTCTGGTTTCTTCGGGATGATTGTTGCTATTATAATATAGACCGGTTTCAACCGATCTATTGATACTGGAACCGGTTTTCCCTTAACCATTAGCAAGAAGACCTTGACGTCCCTTTCCAGTACTTGGTGGGGTCCAGTGTATGCAGGTCGTAATGCAGCACGCAATGCGTCTTCCCTCAGAAATACGTGGCTGCATGTGGCTAAATCCTTAAAACAAAGAATGACCTATTGTCATGGCTTGATTCTGGCGAACATGTCGAGCAATCATCGACTTAAATACGTGAGTAACCCGGTTCGACAATATTTTAATATCTCCTACCCGGTATGAATTTTCTGGTGCCTTCGTAAAGTACTAGTAATGCACCTGTACTCACAGAGATTACATTTGTGAGGCTTAACGCCAGCGTGTGCCATCTCATGTCTTCGTAAGTGATGTCGCAGACTGAATTGTTTGTTACATGTGCTGCATTTAAACGGCTTCTCTCCAGTATGAATCCTCTGGTGAATTCGTAAATTACTACGATCGTTGCACCTGTGCTCACAAAGATTACATATGTAAGGCTTAACGCCAGTGTGTTTCATCTCGTGTCTTCGTAGGTTTGATATCTGACTGAACTTCAAATCACATGTGTTGCATTTAAACGGCTTCTCCCCAGTATGGATTCTTCGGTGCTTTCGTAAATCATAACTAGTAATGCACCTGTACTCACAAAGATTACATGTGTGAGGCTTAACGCCAGCGTGCGTCATCTCACGACTTGGTTGTGTATTTACGTTGTGAATGCTCAAATGAGCCAGCAAACTGTTCTTATCACCTGTCGTGTACTCGCAAACATCACACATGAAATACGACACACCATGTTCTCTCTTCTCGTGCTCTAGTAAAAGCAATTTTGTATGAAATTTAGAACTACAAAACGCACATGATAACTCTTGGGGTCTGGACGAACGGTGAAAGTGTTGTATGTGATTCCTTAAAATAGTCTTGTTAGTGTAACGTTCGCCGCAGTGTTCACACGTGTAAGGTTTCTCCCCACCGCGCATGCTCGTGTGTCCCTCATCGCCGCGGAGGCGCTCGAGCCTCACGGAGCAAGTCATCGCGAGCTGTCGCCGGGCGCGAGGACAGACTGCAACAACAATACGAGTCAAACGTGAGACCACGCACGTGTGAGAGGGAATGACATTGAGCGTCGGTTACGGCATCTGTACTGAGTTGCTGAACTTCACATTTTAATACAGTAAATTTGTCCTTCTACGATAGTGTTGGAATGGAAGGTTTGTACGATTTTATACAGCTATAACATATGTACTAAAAATAAACAATAAACCGAAACATTTGAAAAATCGTACCTTCTATCGCCAACACAGTTACTCGTGGCCCCAATTACAATGCGTGATCAATAATAGCCGTAGAGTCTGGCGGCGATGGTCCTAGCTGTACTCACGCGACACGCAGTCCTCGCCACTCGTCCCCGACACCTCCGACTCGCCTGCCCGCGCCTCCACTGCAACAATAATTGCCGTAGAGTCTGGCGGCGATGGTCCTAGCTGTACTCACGCGACACGCAGTCCTCGCCACTCGTCCCCGACACCTCCGACTCGCCTGCCCGCGCCTCCACTGCAACAATAATTGCCGTAGAGTCTGGCGGCGATGGTCCTAGCTGTACTCACGCGACACGCAGTCCTCGCCACTCGTCCCCGACACCTCCGACTCGCCTGCCCGCGCCTCCACTGCAACAATAATTGCCGTAGAGTCTGGCGGCGATGGTCCTAGCTGTACTCACGCGACACGCAGTCCTCGCCACTCGTCCCCGACACCTCCGACTCGCCTGCCCGCGCCTCCACTGCAACAATAATTGCCGTAGAGTCTGGCGGCGATGGTCCTAGCTGTACTCACGCGACACGCAGTCCTCGCCACTCGTCCCCGACACCTCCGACTCGCCTGCCCGCGCCTCCACTGCAACAATAATTGCCGTAGAGTCTGGCGGCGATGGTCCTAGCTGTACTCACGCGACACGCAGTCCTCGCCACTCGTCCCCGACACCTCCGACTCGCCTGCCCGCGCCTCCACTGCAACAATAATTGCCGTAGAGTCTGGCGGCGATGGTCCTAGCTGTACTCACGCGACACGCAGTCCTCGCCACTCGTCCCCGACACCTCCGACTCGCCTGCCCGCGCCTCCACTGCAACAATAATTGCCGTAGAGTCTGGCGGCGATGGTCCTAGCTGTACTCACGCGACACGCAGTCCTCGCCACTCGTCCCCGACACCTCCGACTCGCCTGCCCGCGCCTCCACTGCAACAATAATTGCCGTAGAGTCTGGCGGCGATGGTCCTAGCTGTACTCACGCGACACGCAGTCCTCGCCACTCGTCCCCGACACCTCCGACTCGCCTGCCCGCGCCTCCACTGCAACAATAATTGCCGTAGAGTCTGGCGGCGATGGTCCTAGCTGTACTCACGCGACACGCAGTCCTCGCCACTCGTCCCCGACACCTCCGACTCGCCTGCCCGCGCCTCCACTGCAACAATAATTGCCGTAGAGTCTGGCGGCGATGGTCCTAGCTGTACTCACGCGACACGCAGTCCTCGCCACTCGTCCCCGACACCTCCGACTCGCCTGCCCGCGCCTCCACTGCAACAATAATTGCCGTAGAGTCTGGCGGCGATGGTCCTAGCTGTACTCACGCGACACGCAGTCCTCGCCACTCGTCCCCGACACCTCCGACTCGCCTGCCCGCGCCTCCACTGCAAAAAACACCACGCGAATGCTGCCCTACATTACAGTCACTCACACAAGGAAGGCCTACGGGCGAGGATACAATTACCTAATTATAATATAAAGCACATAACGATAATTAGATAATATTTTTTTGAGAAAGAAAATGAATGTTTGTTTCTTTAAATTATTTTTGTCACTGTAAACTTTTATTATTAAAAACTGGATTACAACGCGAGCTGTAACAAACACCAGCAACTACTCTTCTTGCTAACTAAGCTACGAGGCGCAGCTGAAAAGTTCGCAGCCTAAGCCTAATAGTGAAAAAAAAGTTTAAAATAAATAAAAAATACCAACGTTTCCTACTCTTCGGTAGTTCGAAAATGGCCGCCATTTTTCTTTTATTAATTCTTTTATTAAAGTTCTTTTATTAACTGTGCCTGGACAAACTTAACGATGTCGTCAGGTTGCGGAAATTATCATAATTTAGAAAACACTGCGCGGTAATTAAATAACCTGTAAAAAAGGAAATCGCCTAAAGAAGTTTTTGAAGGATACTTTACTGCAATTCAGCCCTACGTACGGTACAACTATGATAAAAAATAGCCTCGCTTATTTCAGCCAGGGCGACAAGGCTGTGAATGTGAAGATAACCTTGCTCTGGGTGGCCTGTGACGGTAGTTACTGAAGAAAATGTAAAAAAAGTTGAAAAATGTGTATTGGCCAACAGAAGAACTTAAATGTGGCAATTTGCGAAAGAGACAAGTCAATCAGTGAGAAAAGAGTATGGAAAATTTTGCACAAACATTTACACATGAAAAAAATTAGACCAAAGAAATTTAAAGTAGAAAAGTCGGTTCGAAGCTTATGGCGACCGTGTGGGACTATGATGGTGTTTGTTTAATTTATTACTTGTCAAAAGGGAGATTAATGTTCATTAGGTATTACGCTAATTTATTGACCCAAGCACGTGAAGCAGTTTTGCAGAATTGCAGAAGCGACGCGGTAAACTTGGCTTGAAGTACTGTTATTACAGGAACACGCACCTGTTCACTCGTCGCGAATGGCTGAGCTGACTTTAAAAGACACGGGTTTTGTTAAAATAAATCACCCGCCCTATAGCACAGACCTAACTCCGAGAGACTATTTCCTTTTGTCAATTTTTTTCAGAGGTATTAAGGTATTATTAGCTCGATGAGAGAAGTGTATATTACTCAAAGGCGATTATATTAAAAAATTAAAATATTTACTTGAATACTTTGATTCACTTTTTTTTCAAGGCCTCGAACATTTCAGCCGCCCCTCGTACCGAAGCTCGCCAATGTAATACAAACCTTTGTGAACTACATCTACATAGCTGTATTTGTTTTCAAATTATTGATTATTTAGTTTATTAGTCACATGGTTTTTGTAAGCTGATACTCACACAACAACTCCAAACTTTTTTCATCTTCATCCACAATCTCTGTCTTGGCTAGAGGATCTTCACCTGAATCAAACATACAATTAAACAACTTACTTAGCAATAAAAATTATAAGTCCAACTTATACAAACCTACAATTAAACAACTTAAATAAATATCTTGGGACATCTTACTCAAATCAACCTAGTCCCACGGTAAGCTCAATTAAGGCTTGTGATGTGGGTACCAAGCGACGATATATATAATAGATAGATACATATAGATACTTAAATACATAGACAGCCATGTCCAAGGAACAAATACTAACTTATACAAACATACAATTAAACAACTTATTCAGCAACTCACATGACATGGGCTCATTGTTATGGTTCATAATAATACCAAGTAGTTCCAGTTTATTGTAACGTAATCTGAGCCAGCTAGTGTATCTCTGCAATCAAACCATTTGTAAATACTCACACAACATCTCATCATGCTGATGTTCCGGCAGATCTCCAAACAACATCTCTGTTTTCATCGGGTGCTCTTCACCTGCATCAAATTGATTTTTCAAACAATACAATGAGTAGTAAATGATGTAACATGTTGCAGCTACTTGTGTTTATGGCTAGTTACATTCACAGTATTCTCAGTATTGTAATACAAGCGGAAGTCCTTATCTAAGTGTTAAAAAGAGACGTTTACTTGTATCTTGTAATTGTAATACAAGTGAAGGTCTCTTTTTAACACTATTAATTAGATAAGAACTTCCGCTTGTATTACAAGTTACAAGCTTTCGAGAAATAGGCCCCAGCTACTCACACAGCACAGGCTCCTCACTGGCCCCGTCTCCATCCTGCAGCTCGGGCTCCACTGCCTCTTCTTCCTCTAAAGAGAACAAACATAACTCAAGTCAGTTCACTAAACATAATTTAAAAAGCTACCAGTTACTGCCTGTACTTTTAGCTACCAATTACAATTCTATCTGCTCACTATATGGTGAAAAATCAGCCAACAACACCTTGTCTGAGGAAATGTGATAGTAATACCAGTATTCAATGTTTGACAGATGTTTGAAACTCGTAGTTCTTGAGGCTTCTGGTAGGTAAAACTTGAGGCTTTCCTACCTTTGACACAGTTCTCTCCCTGCAGCCGCGCCTGCAGCTCGGCCTGGCAGCGCTGCACTTGCCGCTTGAAGTCGCTCGCGTCTCGCAGGCGGCCCACGCACTTCCAGCAGATGCCGCGCGAGCCCGTGCCATCCCACGACATCTGCCCGTGTAATTATATCGTATTGAAAAAGCATGCCGCTGGATACATTTTAAAAACAAGTATTCCTAAATCAAGTGGAGATAATTATTATAACATCAACGAGGACGCACATGTATATCGAAGCACTGCTCCAACATGTCGGAATATATCTCCGTGATGCCGTGTTCTGTGTACGGCGTCGTCAGGTCCTTGTCCGGAGCACCCCGCAGGCAGCAGCAACATGAGTGCGGCACGTCCATCACCGGGTTATCGAATAATGCAACAAACAATTCGTTAAATTTGTATTGCGTACTTCACAGCAACAATAATAAGTAATAAGTTGCGATTATGTTAGTTTGCATGCCTAACCTAACCTAAAGCTAACCTGTCATCGGTCAATGTCATCGTCGACCACAGATAAAGACGAATCCCTTAAACTCGTATTACACGGTTGACAACGACGGCTTCCGACATGTCAGCACAACAGTCGCATTGGATTAACTTAATTTTATTTTAGTAGCTAGTACATAATAGTGGCTTATATTATATCGCCAAAGTATTTTCATTGCCGGCTCAGTGGATAACTGTTTTAGTGAAAACAATGTAATCTTTAAATGTTGTCTCCATTACATGATGACAAGGCCACGCATTAAATGGCTGCACAATACTACCTTCCGTCAGCTGTTCCTGTTACTGTCATTCTACACATTCAGACGCAGGACGCAGGTCACCAGGGGGTGGAAACTTAGAAGAGGCCCATGATTTGCATAGATAGTAGCGACATCATGTATCTTTTTGGTGACAATTTTTTCTGACTTAGTATTTTACAACTAGAGCCTCTAGATGGCCTAGTCACCGAAAAACAACAGTAGATAAATATTCCATTTCAAGCACAAGACGTTTAATTTTATTTTATCACTATGGTTTTTTGTACGTTAAGTAGTATAAAACATCAATAAATTTTCTGAAAAAATATATTTTTTAAATGTACTATTTACATAATTATTAACAACTATATCGGAATATGTTCGTTCAACGTAAAACGAAACGTTACTCAAATGGCGTTACAAGATTACTCAAATATTTTCAATTCAAATTCATGAACTTGAGTTACGAACGCGACAAGTTGTATTTTGAATTGCTATTACATACTTACTTTACGTATTACTCTGTTACTGTTATTTTCTCGTTGGTTTCCAGTTACTTTCTCGTTTGTTATCTGTTATTTTCTCTTGTTGTGGTTGTTCTTGTTAAATTTGTTGTTAGTGTTCAAGTTTTTCTTTAGTTTACTAGTTTGTTTCTGTTATTATTTGTTAAAAATGAGTGAACCTGGCAGAAAAAAACGGTATTGCCTGTTCGGCTGTGCGGATTTGGGTAAGTAAAATAATTGTAGATATATTCCTCAATCGCGTGGTATTTCTTTCTTCCCACAAATCAATCGCTCTTTTACATTTGTCCCGTGCGTTATAATTTAGAGCACTAACGAATAAACTAAACAACATTGTTTTTTTAACACCACGGTAAAATACCACAAAGTAAAATATACCATGAGAAGCGCTGCGCTACCTTGTATTTAGCAACTATATTTATTTTAGCCCTTCTGACATTCTTATTCTTGAAATAATGATGGATTGATCACAATTTTTAATGGTATGAAACGTTTATCAAGTTTAGTTATGTATGTTACAGGTGCACCCATGCACGGTTTTCCACACCCTGAAAAAAAAACCCGAGTTGTTTGCAATTTGGCTGTCAGTTGTTGGAAATAGACTGAAGGAGACTGACCCATGGAAGATTTATAAAAATAAAAAGATATGTGACCATCACTTCACGCCAGAACAAAAAGTAGCAAGTCATCGCTTAATTTATAAAGCTGTACCATCTGTGAATTTCGAAGGTTGGTAAATAATTATATTGCTAAAAGTTTTTCCATAATGACTAAATTAAATTAATAGTAAATTGATGTAGGTATAGGTATAGGTACATTTTTGAAACATATATAACATTATCATTCTTACAAAAATCAACCTATTTCCATGGTAAGCTGAATAAGACTATTGTTATGGGTACCAACTACCAGGTGACCATATATAGTAGCAGTATATAATGTAGTATATTACTAATATTTTGGTACTTAAAAAAAAATATAAAACAACCACAACAAGTAAGGCATCAATTACATAATTTTAAGACATGCTAACATTTATTAGGACTGACAGTTAATATTTCAAATTCCCAATATTTGGCATTCAAATTTATTGGGACTGCCAGTAAAAGCTCATGTCTCTTACTGGTACAATCTGATTGACTAAGAAAATATATAATTTTGAAATAAAACTATGAAAATGGATGCATGGTCCCCCACAGACCACCAGTGGCGTGCACTCCATATAGGCAAATAGGCACTGCCTACCCTAGCAGAATAGAATATACATACACTTATTCGTCTCCATTATAATAATGTGTAATGTTTTCTGAAAGAAATCCACTTATCCCTTTAGTATTAACGGAGCTCGCGGCGATTTAAATTTCCGCGCGACTCTGCTCGCATACGATTGCATAGGCGGAATTCGCGCGCGGCTGCGCCAGAACGCGGAGAGCGCCACCTGGGATAAGGCAACTGCTATTACAGCCTGCAAAAACACACATACTCACACCGTGCGTTTGTGTAATCATGTCCGTGGACTGTATACATATTTTTGCCCAGTTCACACATAGATAGAAAATGACGCACACAAGAACGAAAATAAGCGGCGCCTATGCCATAGGTGCGAGAGAGAGCCGATATTGGTATCTCAACTTATGGAGTCGCCATAGTTGAGGGCCTACCACGAATGAAGTTTTGTCTCACTCTCGCACTTGTACATTCGAACGTAAGTGCGACAGAGAAGCAACACGTCAATCGTTCGCGGTAGGTCTACTGGGCGGCTACCGCGAAAATCGAAATTAGTAAATTCGAAGACAAGAAAATCCGATCGATAGAAAGTCACGTACCCTACCGGCAACCATCATCGATTTCGAGGTCGAAACTTCGAATCCATAGAATTGACCGACGTGACTGGAAGAATGAATGAATAGTGAAGTAACACTTAAGCACCGCTTAAGCGTACATTACACGCATTGCTAAAAACCGGTATATTATTAAACCAGCTTAAAACTTGGTCAAAAATACACAAATATTTAGATTTTCTTACGGATAGCATGTGACGATATTAAAACAACTCTGTAGGGCAAGTTTTACTACTTATTTTAATTTTTGTTTGTGTTTGATCAATGAGCAAGTCACGACACTACATGACGGCTACTTTTTTAAATTGAAGAATATATTGTAGACAAAAGCATATACATACAGCCTTGACAAAGTTTCTCGACTTATTTAAATGAAAAATTAAATTATTCATTTCTATTTTAATGATCGCTACAACACAATATATCTTAAATGAGTAATCATAAATTTTATCGGCTAGAATTTGTAAATATGACTACTTAAATAATGTGGTAGGGAAATTTAATTAATACTGTCTACCTAATCTACGAATATACATAATTAAATAATTATGAAGTATTATGTAGGTAGTGTAGGTGTAAAACAAGCCCACGGGCCGTCTAACGTTAAGAAGCTACCGTAGCCGATCAATTTCTGGAAATTCAGAGTTTCATCTACGCATTTATGTCCCTCTGACCCTGCAAAACAAGGGGAACATGTTCTTGACTAGAATAAAAATAGAACACGGCGTTCATCAATAATTGCCGTATATAATTATCAGTTAGTACTTTGCATTAGTCAGGGCTTTACTTATAAATTTAAGGTTGGTGGTTGGTATGGTGAATAAAATACAACATGTTATTTTCTCAGTTCACATATTTATTAGTTAGGTTAGGTTAGGTAATTAACAGTGGTCGGATATCCCGGTGCAACACCAGGGGATACCAAGTAGAAAAGTTAATATGGATATGACCTAAATTCCCGGGTTTAGTTTAAAAAAAAAAATAGATCTGATAGGTATACTTAAAAAGGCAGCTCAAACCGTTGTTCAAAACACTTTTTTTAATTCGGACAAGTTTGGGCTTATTCAACTCAGGATCACGAGCTCTTTTAATTCTGATAGGTGAAAAAAACTGTCCCACAATTTTCGTACATTTTTAATTTCTTCCATTACGCTATCGCCATACAAAGTCTATAAAACAATAGCGTAATAGAAAAAAAACATTTTTGGACACTTTTTCTCCTAGTAGGATTGAAAGCTCGTGATCCTAAGTCGAACAATCCCAAACTTGTCCGAATTAAAAAAAAGTGTTTTGAACAACGGTTTGTGAAAACGCCCAAAGATTTCGTTTATGTTCGCGTGGACACAGATTAAATTAGAAGCAGTAATGGCACGAAATCCAGATTTGGATGACATTAGAGAATATGCAGACCAAATTTCAAATAATACCGCACCTGATGAAGTGTCTCTTTACAAATTTGATCCACTGACATCCGTAGAACTGGAAAGGACTTTTTCGGCGTACAAATGGATTTTAGATGTGAAGAGGAATCGATTGAAAATAGAGAATCTAGAGAAAATAATTATATGCTATTTTAACTTTATAGAACCATAATTCTAGCCATTATTCTTTCATAAAATACATATATTTACTCTTAATGTGTCTGCATAGGTGTGTCAAGTCTTCATGCTTAAAAATGTTTGATTTTATGTTACATACACGAGGATGCTTAATCCGTAACCAGGTATATTTTTTCTAACTTAGTAATTGATGACCTCAGGCAGACCATGTACCATTCAGTGGTTAATGGATGCAATTTTTCTTTAACTTTAAATTAATAAAATTTTGAGGTATCTGCGGGAGACGTCACCTAAAATGTTTAATTTAGGCTGGGTATGGATATTATTTTAATCCTGATCACGGATTAAAATAATCGTGTATTATATGATATTTCTGTTTTTTTTTACGTTCGCAATTTCTAGAAGTGGAACCTATTGTTCCTTAGTAAAAAGCTTCTATTTTTAAAGCTAAACTCTTTTATTTAAGAATATTCATACTAAAAGGCTATTTGGTACTAAGGTCAATATTAAACAAAATTTATAACCTATCTTTTAAAATAATTGTCGAAATCGCGTAATAATAAACGCTTGTATGTACATGCACTTATTTTGAGTTACAAAATATTACTAAACTTTACTGGATGTAATTTTGTGGAATCCCGTGGTATATCCATATTAGTATAATGTTTGAGGTCAATCACCCCTTGTTGCACCGGGATATCCGACCACTGGTAATTAAATAATTGAACATCTTCACTACATTAGTATTTTTCAAAAGTTTTCCATGAATACAGTATATTTTTATTGATGGTTGTTGACTAAATGGTTCAGCTTTAAACTTTGTATTACATTTCATAGAATCAAGGAAATACCTATTACAAGACTAATTTCTGTTTTTCTTTATATTAAAAATTTTCCTCAAGCAAAAGAAATCCTATAGATACCATTAATTCAAAATTCACTGACAAATTTTATTGTTGGCAGCAGGAACATAAAATGCGCCCTACTGGACTGAGACAGTTTGTTAGCGCAATGCGTTCAATACATTTATTTTGTGATAGATGACAATGGTTTGGAACAACCTGTATGACCCAGGTATTAAATTTCTATATTAAGAAAAAGTGGAATAGGAGCTTATACTATGTAGAAGAGGTTTGTTTGTACAGTGGCGTTCAGTAATCCGTAGGTATTAAGACTATATTAAATTTTAGACAGGCAGCTGATGTTGCTGATAATCGCTAACAATCATATCGACGCGGCAAGATGCTCAAAAACATCGAAACGTGCACTCTAACGCCATGGTATGGAGGCCTGCTCAGTTAGTGAGCAACTTGGCGCTCCAATATATCTGATTGCAACTACTCTTACATCCAAATCAAAGTTCACTTCAAACACAGTAATACCATTATAAAATTGAGTATTATACCTAAAAGTACCTTACTAAAATTTGCTTGAATTTTACAATGTAAGTAGGTAGGTGCCTATTTACATTACTAAGTGCCTATACATTTGGTTCAGATCAGGCTGACAATTAAATAAATATAAAGTATTGTAATGGGACATTCCGACACAAATCTTACCTACTCCAACGCGATAAGCTCAAGTACAGCGGTGTCAGCGGTTTGTATTGTGGGTACTTAGCGAATATACCACGTAATTTTTTAAACACTGGCTAAATTTTGGTGAGATGGGAAGAAAATCCAGTTCCATACATTTCACCTACCTACTAAAATATTGGAGTTCGTATAAAACAGCTGATTTATTGTTACTATTCAAATGTTAACCCCATAGTAAAAGTTCTTGGTGACCTCAGATATGAACCCTCTAATTAGGACACAAGGTGGAAGTACTAATGCCTGACGCTGTACCAATACTTGTCATCATAGATTGAGTTGCCATTGATAGGTATACTAGGTACATAGCAATTTCAAAATAGCTTATTTCTAAATTATTTGCATTATTTTAAGATATGCTAACATTTATTAGGACTGAAAGTTAATATTTCAAACTCCCAATATTTGACATTCAAAGTCATCTATTGGGACTGCCAGCAAAAGCACATGTATTTTATTAGTATAATCGAATTGACTATGAAAACATATAATTTTGTAAAATTTCGATATGGTCACATTTGTCACCCTATAAAATAAATACTATTTAAATTATAAATATTGGATGTCATATACCAAAGAAAAAAACGACCTAGATCACCAACGTCCGAGGTGGGAATCGAACCCACGTGCTCACCTTTCGCGGCTGATGCCTGCACTGCTCGGCCAATCGGTCTTAGCAACCACCAGTCAATGTTCTCGGTGCGGCGTCATATATTTATAATTTATATAGTATTAAGTAGTGTGACTACTGGGGAAAAAATAAATTAGTTAATAAATGATTTGAGTTTTCACAATATCTTTAATAGATGGCAGCACCAGCTCTCTAGCTATTCTAGAAAAATTGAAACGTATTCTGGTAGGAGGTGCAGGCATGTATTCCTTGCCCTTAGAGTTAGGAGGCGCCTAGCATTGTAAGGGATTGCATATACCTGAGAAAATTGACTGGTGGTTGTTAAAACCGTGTTGCCGAGCGGTGCAGGCATCAGACGCGTAAGCTCAGCACGTGGGTTCGATTCCCATCTCGGACGTTAGTTATCTTGGTCGTTTTTTCTTTGGTATGTGACATCCAATATTTATAATTGATATAGTATTAAGTAGTGAGACTACTGGGGAAAAAATAAAAACACAAATCAAAATATTTAGTTAATAAATGTTTCGATTTGAGTTTTCACAATAACTTTAAATACTATTTATCAAAACCATCAAACTCTTCTCCTAAAACACATGATAATACTTTAGGTAGATTTATAAATGAGCATAATATCGCGATTAAATATTTTTTGTTAACATATTACGCACTGGCATCTACTTCTACCTCATAAATACAAATATCCTTGACAAGAACAAATATTTTTATGGTAATACACAATGCCAATGTGGTGACGGCAGTAAGAATACATTTGCCACTACCCCAAATCTTCCTAAGGGATTGAAGTGTCACCGACCATTCTTTGATAGAAGATTGAGGATGGGCAGCAGCGTCATCATAGTGGACACATTACTGCGATCGCCAACCCGCTTTTCCCAGCGTGGCGATTATGGGTATTTACCTCCTAATGCGTCTATGATGATGATGATGAAGTACACAAAGAGATGCCCTAATCTGTATTCGAACTCGGGACCTCCAGCTTTGCATGCAGGCCCACTACCGACTGAGTTAACAGTCTAATTACTTATATTATTATGTTCAATCTGAACTATGCTAAGTGAACTCTGATTTAGAAGTATCTACGACAGCGGCCTGTGTAAACTTAATAAATAAGAGCATTTCTGCTGATCTCGCTATTTTGAATCCGCAGTGGTTCGATTTGGTTTGTAATCTTAAATCTTTTTCTCTTGCTCTGAAAGCAGCGTTGTTGTACGAAATAAATTTTATCGTTGAAGATCGTTTACGCCGTAGTGTGTTGCCGGTCGCCGACTTGTCTCCTGTCCCCATTATGATCTGAAAATGATAATATTAGAATTAAAATACACATAGGTCACTAAAATTTTACCTAAAACTATAATACACAACTGTTGCAATGTTTAGCACTGTTAATATCTTTGGGTCCCTAAATAAAAAAATAGAATCATCATTATCATATAAGCCGAAAATCGTGCACTAAATTAGAATAAGAAAAAGTAATTAAATTTGACTTAATGACGTAAATTCAAATGAACAATACTTGAATTTACATTGTCTCTGTATTCATTTATTTCGGAGATATCTAGGTAATCTAGGTATGTATGTAATGTTTGCAACGATTTTGATGAAATTTGCGGTATAGGACGAACAATTAAAAATTATTTCTAGGAAAGTGCGGGGTGGGTATGTGCGTGCCCATTGAGGGTCCACGTTGGAATTTCGAGCTTTCGAATGTGTCAATATTTAGTAAAAGTTCTCAAACAATTGTAAATGTAACCTTTAAGTAATTTGTAAAATTAGCCACTCCAAACTCCAAAGTTACGTTCGGTTAAAGGTGGACCCTCTGTCGTGACTACCAGTGGCCTATCCCTAGTGGCGTAAAGTTTTGTGGCTTATGTCCCTGGTATCCATATTTGATAATTCACTTAAAATTTACAACTGCTGTAAATGCCTACATTTGGTAAAAGATTTGTAAAACTAATTTTATTTATTGTGACTTCTTTCTGTTAACGCAATAAGAAAATGTGGCTTGCCGAATATGTGGTCCCTCAATTGATCGCGATAAGTCACATTAAGGGATATGAATGGTATTATATATTTTTCAAGAAATATTTTATTTCTGACATAAATAGAAGAAAAATGTAGCAGTAGTAGTAATCATACTATACGACATTATTAAGTTTAATCTTGGTAGAATAAATGGCAAAAGGGGAAGGGGAACAAGGAGATATACCTGGCTGGACTAACATAAATAACTTAATATATTCTTCGGTTACCGCGAGGATTATACATAAATAAATAAATATCTTGGGACATCTTACACAAATCGACCTAGTCCCACGGTAAGCTCAATTAAGGCTTGTGATGTGGGTACCAAGCGACGATATATATAATAGATAGATACATATAGGTACTTAAATACATAGACAACCATGACCAAGGAACAAAAATATTTGTGATAAATAAATACACAAATAATGCCCTCGCCGGGATTCGAACCCGGAACCTCCAGCTTCGTAGGCAGGGTCACTACCAACTAGGCTACGGAGGCTGACAATGAAACAAAACACAAGAAATAAAACTATGGAAAACGGATAAACACGCGTATATTAATTGAATTTAACTTCATCTCGACGTTTCGAACACTTTACAGGGTTCGTGGTCTGCGGGCGACTACAATTACCGTACAATTACCGTTTTCCATAGTTTTATTTGATACCTAACTAACTTATGTGATTTCTGATATCAAATGCAGTGCGAGGTTATTAGTGACTTAGGAAACACTGTACTTATATAAATATTTGTGACAAATACACAAACAAATGTCGTCTCAGGGATTTGAGCTGGGTACCTCCAGCTTAATAGGCAACTATTCATTAACCAACGAAATATGGTTTATTCCTTAATGAACGAACCATATCAATATATAGAGATTTTAATCAATAAAATAACTCAATAATTTACCTTATCTTGCCAGCTAGCACTAGCTTTTCATATTGTGTATAAAAATCCAATGTGTTTCTCAGCCAAATCTGTAATTTTAAGTTATAAACATTATAGAAATTATTGATTTTTGACAGCCTTCAATAACCACCTAACTGCTGCCTATGTAGTGAGTTTCAAACCCAGTAAGGGATGTCTTTGAGTGTTTATCAAAAAGTTTTGATTCTTATGATTAACCAAGTTTGTGTTCTAAAAGTGCGTAATTATAGAATAATGCATATTTATCATTGAATAGGTACATATCTTAAAAAGAATAAAGGGTCTCAAAGAAAGGTTTTTTGTAACCCTTAAATTGGCAAATTTCTAGCCTCATCGCCATTATAAAAAAAATCAAAAAGTGAGTCGAAGACTATGTTCATTGTGACGAACATTGCCAAATTACGGGCTAAGGTTAATATTCAGCCTCCATAGGCGTAGCCTAGTTGGTAGTGACCCTGCTTACGAGGCTGGAGGTTTCAGGATCGAATCCAGCCGCATTATTTGTGAATTTATTTATCACAAATATTTGTTCCTTGATTGTGGCTGTGTATATTTAAGTATCTATATGTATCTATCTATTATATACAGGGTGATCAATCCAAATGGGTCAGTATGGAGGTTTTGGAAACCACAACAGATAGCTAAATCTTGCCTTTGTCTACTTAATAAAACAGACAAAGAAAACAGAAACATATAAGTACCCAAACTAACTTATATGAATTTCGATTTCACTTTAGAGGCATTCCATTGTATTGTGATTTCTGATATCAAATTCAGTGCGAGGATATTAACCATTCAGGAAACACCGTGTATAAGTAAAGTACACAAACAAATGTTCTCGCAGAGATTTGAACTTGGAACCTCCAGCTCTGTAGGTAGAGTCACTAGGATGCTTCATTATTCATACACCAATGAAATATTATTTATTCCTTAATGAACCATATCAATATAGAGATTTAAATCAATAAAATAACTCCGTAGCCTAGTTGGTTGTGATCCTGCCTACAAAGCTGGAGGTTCCGGGTTCGAATCCCGACGAGAGCATTATTTGTATATTTATTTATCACAAATATTGATTCCTTGGTCATGGCTGTCTATGTAGGTATTTAAGTATGTATACGTATCTATCTTCGCCTGGTACTCACATCACAAGCGTTAATTGAGCTTACCGTGGGACTAGGTTGATTTGTGTAAGATGTCCCAAGATATTTATTTATATTTAATAAAATAACTCAATAATTTACCTTACCTTGCCAGCTAGCACTAGCTTCCCATATGGTGTATAACAACCCAGTCTATTTCTCAGCCAAATCTGTAATTGTAAGTTATAAACATTATAGAAATTATTTATTTTTCACAACTACCTAATCAATGCCTAGTCCTTATCAAAAAGTTTTGTTTCTTAAATATGGCCGTTTTTATATTTATTTTGTATTTAACTCATTTAACTTGTAATTATAACATGGCTGATCCATATAAATACTTATACATATTAGTTGATATACAGATACATTGTTTGATGTATAGAGTTGATGTACAGATACATTGTTTGATGTATAGGTAGGCATTCAGATAATTTGTTACATTATTCCTGGTTTACTGTTGAACCCAAAAACCACATTCATTATTATTGCTCAGTTTTACTAATAAAGTAGTAGATCATGTAATCAAAACATTTATAAAAGCAAGATAATATTAGATGTATTATCTGTTGGTAATCCTAAATAATCCTAATAAATATTAATTGTATCTTTTAAATGTTGATTTATATTCTTGTACACTGACTTGCTTGTATGCAAATAAATTATAGATATACCTACATATATTTTAGCATTTCTTTAATGACCACAGTTATTTATTGTAATCTTTTTTGTTTATGTGCAATGAAGTTATACCTACAGTATATAAATACATATATAACATGCATACATTATATTATATCACTGTTTTTACACTTTCGTAAAGGACCATGGCTTCTTAGCAAGGTTAATATTTGAGCGATGTATGGCAGCAAACAAAAGGAGATAGTCAATGACCTAGGAGGTGTTTACAAATTTTCCATTCATTACATTACACAGCTGTTTCTCGCAGTCTTCATCTACCAGCCGCTTGTGCTTTACCAGTTCACTACACATAAAAAAAATACAGTTGATAACTTTCACTTTTTAGAAATGATGAAGTCGGTGAAAAATTCATTACATTTTAAAAACAGAAAATCAATGCTTGGATCTGTTTCAAAATAATTTTACGTTGGTTATTATCTAGCTTGTATTATTGTATGTAAGTGGAATAATCTTAATTTCTGTAGGTACCTAAAAAAATTTGCATGATAAAGTTCTTTACTGGCAAAATGAATTTTTCATTTTGACATATTGAAAATACTACATATAAGCACCATTAGCATAAAGGACTTTTTTATAATTTGAGCTACCTAAAAAATTAAAACAAATGTACATTGTAATTGATACCAGACACTACTACTTATACCATCAAGTTAGAATCAAAAGTGTGTTTTTGACAGATCAATAAGACCTTAGCAATTATTGAAATCCACGAAACACCCGGGATCCATCAATACCCATCCCTTATCAAGTACCATCCGTGCTAGTCCACCACTACTTGTGTTTTTGCACTTTCGTAAAGGAACATACCTTGTTGGCAGGGTTGATGCCGTGGTTATTTGATTGATTTGTGACAACAATCACAGGGAGATATTCCGGTGGCCTAGGTGTTTACAATTGTTTCTCGCAATCTTCGTTTATCACCGGCATGCCAGTCGCACTTTCTTCTGCTGTGTTATCTTTTCAATATGGAAATATAGTGTGGCCTTATAAATACGTTTTACCTCAAACGAATAATAAGTATAATAAAATAACAGCGTGGAATATTAACTTAAGTATATCATAATCGTTTCTAATTCGAACGCGTATGCAACCAATCATACTTACGTAGTAAATAACCAAATCACAATACGAACAAGTGATTCACTCTCACAGATTTTAAACAATAACATTACGTTTTGAATGCTGGCTTTGTAAATGAGAGCTCTACATGACAAAGCCCTTGATTTCCAGGCATATTTAAATTTATTTGTAGTTATTTTGATTCTAACCTAACACACGAATTGTAGGTATGACACTTAATACATTAAGATGGAAAATAAATTGCCAGACGATCAAATAAAAAACCCGGGAGACGTGATTAGAAAAAAACTAGTTTCTCAATAAATACCTGAAAAATAATTACAGTAGTTGCGTTTTGTAAATATATTTTGTGGAGGATCTTCCAAAAATGTCGGAAACTACAAGAAAAAAAGCCGTAGGAAACGTAAAAAAGGGTGTTTTTTGGTAACATTTCCAATTTTCGATCGCAACACGTTAACTCTTGAGTTGCCGTGGAATTTGACAGTTCAAATCGGGTTCAAATGTCAAATTATCGAAGTAAGTTCCTTCGATATGGCATTTCGCGGTAAGCTATGGACAGTAACTTCGATCCATAGGATGCTTCTATCGATCGATCGAATTCGCAAGTGGTTCGCGGTAGCATTCGCTGTCAAATGCCTTCGAATTTACTAATTTCGATTTTCGCGGTAGCCCCCCTGGTCGCGCAAAGTCGTGGCCAAATTAAAAAGGTCTCCTTTGGTATGGTTTTTACTTGAAGCGAGAGGCGTTACAATATGTCCGGTTTATTTGTTTACAAATTACAAATACAAACAGTCATTTTTGTTGAAATTTGCAATGCAATACTCTTTTGAAGGTTAGAAGCAGATAATTTTTGAAAATATCAAAACTCTTTTATTGTTATTATGTATAGTTCGATATGGAGCGATTTTGTTACGTTTTCGATTTAATTTTTAGTGTAATTGTATTAGATGTGGCCGTGCGTGACTGAATTATGATATGAGTTCTAATTGTGAATGATGATTGTAGCTGTGACTGTGTTGTGTCTCGTTTACGTGTTGATTTAGCAGATTTTAAAAAATAAAACAAAAGAAGTTTGTAAAGGTACGTGTATGCAACAGTTGTATTGTAATTATTTCAAAAGTTGTTGTTAGTTTGTCCGTATCCGTAGCCGTACTCGCCAATCTGAAAAGCATTACCAAGCATTAGGTACCCAATGCTTTTCAGATCGCTGGTGGCTTATGTTACATCGAGACTTACGGTCGAGATAAATAAAATAAATAAGACTTAGGTTGTGTCGCATGTTATAGAAACAGTCTGTGTACATACATAATCCGCGAGTTGACAATGTGATGTTCAAAATAATTTGTTCCGCAGGTAATAGTATATTACTATAGAGGACGGGAAACGAAGGGTTACAGGCCAAGTAGATATATCTGGCCGAAGGAACTGAGGCCAGATAGGAATACGCGGCCTGTAACCCTGTTTCTCGCCGAGATTTGTATAGTGCTTTTCTCAAGCTTGCCGTGAAATAAAACGAACTGATTTCGCCAAACCATACTATTTCATTTGTAAATAAACCAATAGTACAGTATCGTACATTAAAAAAAAAACATTCGCGCCTTTTTTTAAAATCTGTTTGAGGTATTCTTTTACCTGGTGGTAGGTATAGACATTAGTTCTTAGGTTATTTTTTTTTCTGTGGCTGAATGTCAAGACCTAGTGTCACAATTTGACGTTTCAAAACAAAACACGGTTTGTTTGCAGTCCTAGGTGTGAAATAAATACATGAAATCTCTTTACATATCATCTTAGCAATTGACACCGGGTACATAGTATTTCCTGGTTTAATTTAAAGTAAGTAACATCAACATTCCGTAGCAAGTTTGAGAAAAAAAAAATTTGCCTACCCTGACCAAAAACCCTGTGCACGCCACTGCAGACCACAAACCCTGTAAAGTGTTCGAAACATTGGAATGAAGTTAAAGTTAATTAATATGCGAGTATATCCATTTTCATAGAGTAATCCTCGCGGTAACCGAAGAAAATATTATATATAATTTTGTCAAATTTTCATGTAGTAATATGTTATTGATACATTTTAATTAAAATTAATCAGTTTTATTATTTTACTTTTCAGGTGTATTTTTGTCACCATGTACCTTGGGAATAGAACACAATTATTGCCTGCCAAATATTGGAGGAAAGGAAAATGTGTTGCAACAAAATAATGAAGGTACTACATATTTTGTGTTTTTTTCATGTAGAGCTTGAACAAAGTAAATTAATGTTTGTCTGTTTGTTTTATCAAACAATTTAATACTATACTACACGACACCGTCCTTTGACCGTATGACGATACTCCAAACGTGTTACGTGCGCATAAAAACATAGTGGGATGCACTGTGACGATGGAAAAAGGGACGTGAGGATTAGGATGAAAGATACGGTAACGCCCCCATTGTGGCCAAAGCGCATCCTCATGCACATTGGCATCTAGCTAGATACATAAAAGCCCCATATACAGGGTAATTTTCGAGTAAATCGGCTGTGACAGACGGACAAATGGATAGACGGACAGACGGACATGACGAATCTATAAGGGTTCCGTTTTTGCCATTTTGGCTACGGAACCCTAGAAACATGAACTGTACCTATCAAATGGATTATGCATAGGATTTATTACGTTTCAGATATAAATGAGCGACTGCATCCAATTGAACTTCCTTCTTCATCTAAAACTTCAGATATAGGTAACTATTAATATTTAACTTTTTTAAAGCTAATTGTAACAACACGCGGTGCATGTACATACATTAGACTATCACACAAAATAATCACCAATTTAAAATTTAAAAAACCGACTTCAACCGATTTCTCCAAGATTCCCGATATGTTTCCATCATTGGTTTCCTCAAATCCTAATACTTTCTGAATGCAAATTCTTGTAAATGAATGAAAATTACCAAAAGCGCCATACATGTACCTATAACATTTGAAGAGATCCCTCGATTTCTACAAGATCCCATCATCAGACCCCAACTTGGTGCCAACGGGACCATGTCGGGGTAATACACGTTCGATCACAAAAAGAAATTTTAAAATCGGTTCACGATTTTCGGAGATATCGGGTAACATACCTACATACATAAAAAAAAATCAGTCGAATTGAGAACCTCCTCCTTTTTTGAAGTCGGTTAAAAATTAAAAATCGATATCATTATGAATTTAAGTATGTAATATCAAATGTTTAGTTTGATTATGTAGAAAAAAAATACAGGTTTATGGTCGAGATTATTCATCTAAACTAAACACATTTACCGTCTAATGGGTCTGTGAGCATAGGTAATAGGCCACGTCGAGTAGACTGAGTTAGGCTGATGATGATGTGATTGAAGAATAACCATGCAAGGGAATAAAAATGACGGTTTTAGCCAATGATATTCTACGTATTGGTCAAAATGCTAGTTAATATTGTGCTAAATTGTTATAAATGTTAAAATGTTTATTTATAAACTGCAGGTCATAAATCATCAGAGTTCCTGCACAAAGAAAATAAATCAGCTCAGAAAAAAATCCGAAGATTAAAAAACAAATTAAGTAAATCAGTGAAACAGGCAAGACATTATAAAGCAAGGCTCGCTACGGTTTCCAACCTGTTACGTGGATGTGACGACATTGCACGACTTACAAGAAACATGACCCGATCGGCTCAGATATTTACTGGCATGCAATTCCGCCAATCATCAAAAAAACCTAGAGGGAGAAGGTATAACACCGAAGAAAAAATATTAGCGTTCTCGATTTTCAAGAAAAGTCCTAAATGTTATAAATTATTATATAAATACTTTAATTTGCCATCAGCGAAAAAATTAAAAATCTTGTTGTGTGACATAAAAATAATGCCTGGAATTAACAATTCAATTTTTGAAAAGTTAAAAGAAAGTGTTGATGAGCTCACTGAAGAAGATAGGTTATGCACTTTAATGTTCGACGAAATGTCATTGACACCGCATGTGCAGTATAACCCTGGAACGGACGAGCTGAAAGGATTTGTAAGCCACGATAATAAATTGCAAATTGCTAACCACGCAATGGTTTTTATGGTCAAAGGAATAAAAAAAAATTTCAAACAACCTGTGGCTTACCATTTCACACAAAGTCTGAAAACACACGAGTTAAAATCAATTATAAAAGATGTCCTGAAGGCTATACATGAAACCGGCTTAAAGGTTATATGCACTGTTTGTGATCAAGGGGCAACGAACGTGAGCTCAATTAATAGTCTCGTCAAAGACAAGAGAGAAAAATATATTAAGGCCGGAAAACAATGGCGAGAAGAATGATTTGAAGTCGATGGCGCTAAAATCATACCGCTCTATGACGTCCCACATCTCTTGAAAGGGCTGAGAAATAATTGATTAAATAAAGATTTAATATACAAGGATGACAGCCAAAATGAAAAAAATTTGAAGTGGCAGTTCTTTCAAGAGCTTTATGAAGCCGACAAAACACGTGGAGAGCTTAGGTAAGACAATAATTTATAGAGCACAGCATGAAAAAAAAATATTCTGCATTTCTGATGTTCTCCTTCTCCATGGTAAAACACTTTAAACACAAAATTACTCTCGTGAGACTCTTTCATACTGCAATTATATTTCACGCGGGTTACTCACGTTTTTAACGATTGGCTCTTGAAGAAGCTCCTCATGTATGGAGCGAAACATGTCGAGCATTTTCCGACTTAAAAACAGTTTAATGGATACATTATTTTTGGTGTCAATAATAGATTCATATTTTTGATGAAAATGTGTGGCTACATGTTTTTCAAATCTTATTATGTATACATACTTTTAGACGTGACTGTACATGTATAGATATGACCATCGTAGAGATAGAATAAAAATCTGACTTGTTCGGATTATAATTTCTACCACGGACTGTCGAACACCACCGCTAGTGATGTAGTAGCACAACTATTTTATCTTTAAGTTCGTAGGTTTTTATATAGTTCTGTGTAGACTCTACACTGTAGAGTTTACAAATATGTATAGGGACCATATATGTACCTATATGTAGTGTAACCAACGTAGTAAATAAACAATTTATCTACACAAATGTAATATATAGTGTAGATATCAGAATTTTCTTGCCGAAATGTCATGTAATTTCAAACTTCTTGAACTGAAATAACACACAATGTACACTTAGATTCTTTTGTTTCTTCTCTCTTAACATTAATTTTCATTTATTTACAGGAGCCTTCCCAAGCTCACCGAAGAGCATGTAAATGTGTCTAAAATGAAAAAAATGAGGGTGAAAATAGCGGCCCAGATATTCAGCCACAGTGTAGCAACTACCACCGACCACTTCGTTGCGAGAGGACTGTTGCCCGAGAAATGTCGACAGCTAATTACTCCAGTATTATTAATCGACAATCTGTTTGACAGCTTAAATGCTGGCACATTTCATGCCCCGAATGGAAAAATATATAGAGGAGCTGTTAGAAAAACTTCGGAGCATCACAAATTATGGAGAAAAGCAATTACTTTTTTCAAAAATGCTAAGTTTTTATTAAAAAAAAAACAAGGTGATAAAATTCGATTTGTAGAGACACAGATACCAACTACAAAAAATTTGATTAAAACTATTGAGGGAATGCAAACAATTTGGAAAATTCTTAGCGAAAAATATTCTTTAGACTGTATGTTGACAAGAAATTTTAACCAGGACCCAGTTGAAACTATAAGGACCACTTTTTTGGAAATATAAGGAGTTTAGGAGTTAGAAATAATTCGCCAACCTGCACTGCCTTTGAAGGCTCATTTAAATCTCTTCTATTAAATAATTTTAGCTCCCATCAAGCAATTAATGCAAACTGTGAAGAAGATTTTAATTGTTATTTACAGACATTAGACTTTTTTTTGGAAGAAAGGAAAAAAAGAAATTCAAATAAAACAGTCGGATATCCAAATAAGCGAAAATCTTATGGAAACACTGACGTCTGAATCAATAAACACGGCCAATTCATCAACGCAGGCGCAATATGTTTGTGGCTAGGTCCTAACTATATGTTTAAAAAAAATTATAAAAAAATGCTCTTTATGTCGAGACACTCTGCTCACAAAGAATAAAAGCGGGAAAGGGACTCTCATGCAGGCTAAAGAATATACCAATAAGCGATGGCTTTGCTATCCGTCTGATGCATTACACTATAGTTTTAGGGAAATTCAAGATATAACAGTCACATATTTAAAAACAAATTTAACAAAAACGAATATCAAAGAAAATATAATTAACTTAACCGATTCTTTTGTTGCCCTGCCCATAAATTGTGAAGAGCATAAAGCATCCTTTAAATCATTTTTTACTAAAACTGCAATTAATGTTTTAGTATGTAGTTGGTGTCGATCTATAAATAGAATTTTATCGGGTAAGCAAACTTATACAGAGAACGACGATCCGTTAAAAAAAGTGCTCAAATATATTATACCAATCATAAAAATAAGAAATAGATGTCATGCATACTCATGCATGACATCTATTTCGTGGTGGTGAAAGAAAGTGGGAATAAAATTATTCACTACACCTTCTCAGAAATTAGGTTTGGTCAATTTTCCGTACTTTGAAAGCCATTTTCTCTTAACAGGTTGAGTTAGGGCAGTTAAAAACAATACGTGTCCGTTATTTTAGACTACTCTATAACATAATTATATCAAATGTGTATTATATCAAGTTGTGTCTAATCCAGATGCTTCAAGTCAAGTTTCTAGGTTGAAATGTGTACCTTATTAAAGCAGTAATTAGACACGTATGTTTTTTATATAAAAATGTAATATAATAAAATTATAGCCAAGTAAAGTTGTATTTATAATAAATGATACACCCTTTATATTGTAGAAACATTTAATAAAGACTTAAAGCACAGTTATATAAATAATGGCAAACAATGCGAAAATCCCAATTTAAGCATTTTTTAATCACACTCTTTTCATAAACATACTTAAGGAGTGTCTTTTCAAAAGGGCTTATTTCCAGATTTTCCAGTTTGAACTTTTTTTGGGAAATTGAGAAAAACATAAATCCACGGTTTCCATTTCGATATTCTTACTGTGATTTTGATATAGTACCTACTTAAGTAAGTTGATATAAATGTTATGATGACTCTAAATATATTGCTTTATCAACTTAATTATTAAGTTAATATACCATAACTATCAGAATTAAGCCCTTTTGATGCGAAACTTTTAGAATTAATCCGTTTTGTTGCGGCCTTGCGAGCTTATCCAATAATACACAAGCTGTTTTACAAAAAGTACTTAATAAGTAACTATACATGTCGCTAGCAGATTCAGTCATAGGTTATGGCCTGTCCAGTTATGGGAGAACATACAAATCATATTTAAATAAAATTTTAATGTTACAATTAAGACTATTAAAAACCATTGTGCCTTTGAAAATAAAATACCAGTACAGATACAACTATGAGAGCCTATTCAAATATTGCAAGGTATTGCCAATCCGTGATAAGATTGATCTGTCTTTGGTGTCTCAATATAGCAGTAAAATATCTGTTCTGACAAAAAGATGTAGACACGGAAACCTGCGCAAATTAAATCATCTTCCAACATACGTAGTGCTAACTTGTACTAACGAATATGGCAAGAGAGTATGGACAAGTGCATTACCTCGGACCTTGAATAGGCTTCCATTAGTTTCAACTTTTAATAAAACTCGTAAACATATTGTAAGGCTCTTTAAGAAAGTGCTTATTAAAAGACTGTATTAGAACTTAAATATTATCCGACTATATTAAATATGTCAGATAGATAATGCATGTTATTCTGTAAAGTAAAATTATTGTTGAAATGAACATTAAGTGCCTCACTAATTAAATAAATAAATAACCATCTAGTAAGACCTAACTCACCTAAAATCTAAATAATTATTAGATTAGAGTTTTGTGTACCTAAAAAATTGTAAATGTACCTTTGTGTGAAATAAACAGTTTAATTTTTTTTTATAAGTTATCATAATAAAATATAAACTGTACAGCTGTATTTACTTCTATAATTTGCCATTTATATTAAACTATTTAAGTAGCTCCAATTATATGAGTAACACATTAATTATTAACTTATTGATCTACCCCGACCTATTTATAATTTATAATAATATGATGTACTTGGTTTTGTAACCACTATAAATGTGCAGACAATAAATAAAATATCAACTGCAACAGATTTTTTTACTCTTACGACTAGCATTATTTAATTCGAATTATTATTTTGTTTTTGAAGGATTTCGTAGTCACCTGCAATTAGATGTATTATTTTTCCATTTTATTGCCAATAACAAAATGAAAAAGTGATCCTATTAGAGGCAATAAAGTGAAAAAATAAACACATCTCATTGTAGGTGACTACGAAATCCTTTAAAAACAAAATAACAATTATATGTAAGCATGTGTGCCCGCACACAAACGTAAGGTTTAGTACACCAATAAAACGCTTGGGGCGCTTTCGTCAATGTGCATCCACTTTTACTCGCGAGATGGCTCTCTTTTTCTAATACTATTATTATACTCTTTGCAGGTCACCTCGCATTCACTTTTATACCGGAGTTTACAGTCTACTTTTGTTATTCTCTTCTCTTGTATTCTTCTGCTGTTGCGTTACCGTCCGGTATTCAAATACAGTACTCCTCTACACCTCGACAGTAAGACTTCGGTCGCAAGATGTCGCTAAACGCTATGCGCGTGAAAGAGGAACACGGCGACGAAGTTTTCGTCGATGGTGCGGACGGTGAGCTTGGGGGCAGTTATTTCATATATTATAAGCAAATTAGCGTGTCCTTTTTAGGTATTTTTATAATTGCATTAGGTATGTCAGCATATGAAAGCTTTAAAATTGAAATTGACTTCATATATTCTCATAGACAGGCTGCCGTAGCCTACGGAGCTTGCGACATTAGAAACATAATCATAAACTCTTGTTTTTGTAGAACCTCATACTGTACACTGTATAACTAATGTCCTATGTGGGACTGGTTCGAAGCTATATTGATACATCGTTTGACAGTTGTTAAAGAGGAAGCGGAATACATGGAAGAGGACCATGAAGGAGTGGATGTGAAGGAGGAGCCTTATTTCTCGGACAGCGAAGCACGAGCGGGCCTGTTCACCGACCAAGTGCTGAAAGAGGAGCTTGAGCTGGGGCCGGAGTCCCTGCACCGCCCCAACATTACGGTAGCATTTCGTGGTGAGTATTAGAAATATTTGATATATTTATCTCCAGCTAAACCACCATGTCTGATGATATAATTGGAGCATTCAATACACATATATTTTTGTACACTTTCATTAACAGAATATACACGGTGCTCGTGAGCATTCCGAAAGATTTTAATGCTGAATTCCTGAGCATATTTCGCCGTGTGCCTGCTATATCGCCACAACTCAAAAAACCATTTTTTCGAGAAATCTCGTCTTAAAGTTTTGAGAGTATAGCTCAGGGCGTTAAATAGGATCTTACTCTTTAATTTTTAGGCCTATGATTTTTAAATTTGGGTTTTTTATTCTTTATGATATAATATAACCTTCCTTATAACCACACAATTTTATAAAAAGTACGTATGTATTTTAAGATACAAGGCCTGAAAGACGGGTATTTAGAGTTATGGCCGCATTGCAGAATAATTTTTTCAAGATTTTGAGATGTGTCCTAAATCAAACACGAAATTATTGGATAAAGGTGCTATGCAAATATGAATAAAATCACCAACATATTTAAAATAATACGTTTATTTATCAAATTTGACATTTACACCATCACTGTACGCGATAATATCTGTAACGAGCTTACATTCAACCCTGTCATTACCAAATAATATGAATTATTTAAAACCTACAAAATTTTACAAAATTTTTATCAAATAAAACAGGGGAACTTCTGAACGTATTTCGAAAACACAAATCAAATGATTTATTAACTAAATATTTTGATTTATACTTTTTATTTTTCCCCAGTAGTCACACTATTTAATACTATATAAATAATAAATATTAGATGTCATATGCCAAAGAAAAACGACCAAGATCACCTAATGTCCGAGGTGGGGATCGAACCCACGTACTCAGCTTTCGCGGCTGATGCCTGTAGGTGAAGCTGAGGGTTTTCTTTCGTATATGACATCTAATATTTATAATTTAGGGGAACTTCTTTTTAAAAAAATCCAAATAATATTAATTCGGTGTAATGTTTCTCATGCGGTGGCTCAAAATCCTGCAATCTGTTTCTCTCTAATAAGTGATGGTCGTGATCGTGAATTGGATTAACCACCTGTGGTTTATTTATTAGTTTCACTGGGGTTAATTCTGTATAATTCTTCTCATGACGTAGCTCAAGGTCCTGCAATGTGTTCCTCTCTAAAAAGTAACAAGCACAAAAAAATTGCATTTTCACAAAATTGAATAGCTATGACACGCACCGAAAAACATTTAATACAGGCATTACCAAGAAAATTCGTTTACCGTTAACAAATCAGTCAATTTAAGTATATCAAAGTAACGACATTCCACGTGATTTAATTATTGGCATGAAAATCTCCAAAATAAAAGCAATTATCATAATATTTAACAAAATTCCAATATTAACTATGACACCATCCCGAATACAGTTAGTAATTTACACATCACACATTCAAATCGTTGCATGTAATTAAAATTATATACAACACAACACCATACCATTAAAATTATATACCACCACATACGCAGTCTCTGAAAACATGCCTAATACCTTCAGACGGGTAAAAATATAAATTTGGCTTACCTTCGAGCCATATTGAACCGCACTCTTACGAGAACAAAGTTGAAATTTGCTTAATAATTTTGCTGCGTTGTGGTAGTTTCGGTGCCCTGCCCGTAATTTAGTAATGATAATTGTAATATTTACTGTTGTGACACAATCAAATTGCGTTTGTTCCTTTTATATTTAAAAGGATTCATCGGATTAATCACTTAGTTACTAATATTGTATAAGACGCAACTCAAAAACTGAATTTGAAACGTGTGCTATGCAGCCACAACTCAAAAATGCCGTCGGTTTACGTGCGAACGCGGGCGGCAGACTGGCAAGTGGCCGTGCTGCAGGGAATCGTCTCACAGTTTATGGTCAATACCATAAGGCCACTTGTGAAAAAAAGGCTCTTATGGAACTTTTTTCCTTCGGGTCTCGAAATAAGGTCGTAAATTAAACTATTTGGAATACGAATCTGCAATAATCCAGAAAATGAAAAATTTTGAATTGTGACCGTATAGCAGGCACACGGCGATTTAGAGTATTTAATGTTATATAAAATTTCCTGGATTGGGCTTGGTTCCAGAGATAATTAACCTTTTTCGAAATAAGTTTTTCGACGTAACTCATCATAAAACTTCTTTTTGATTACCATGCTACCACACCTTTTGCCTGACAATCAAAAAAAATAAGAATAAACTTGACGAAAAAACCTGTCCCAAAAAAAATCATTTAAAAAATTAATTTTAACAAATTGTTGTTATGATAAAAAGTACTGGAAATGTTAAAATGTATTCAAAAAGTTAAAAAAAAAAGGTTTTTTTTTTGTGGAATTTGACATTAGGTCTCATAATATTTTTGGTTTATTTTGATGTCTAGAATGCATAGTTAAAATCTTTCGCAATTCTCGCGAGCACCGTGTAGACGAAAAGATAAACAATTATTCTGAGACTACATGACATTAGTAAATACTTAGTAAAGCTTGTACTATGAGTGCTCAGCGTTCATGGCAACAAGTGTAATAGAGGAGCACATATCCATACTCATCATACAAATATAAGTAAGGCCCAATGTAGATTATATTGTACACTATAATTCAATGCAATTCAAACTCAATGAAGTAGCATTTCATTTGTTTAATTGACTATAAAAACAAACGAAATTTAGCACCATTTGTTACACAGGAAGGTCCAAAATATCATTGAAATTAAATAGTATGGTGGGCCCTACGAGGTTGCCCTTGCCAGTATTTCAACCTTGGGATCTCCAGGCCTAGAGTTTGTCATTAGCACTGGGCCTTCAAAATGCTCCTAGCAAATCTGTTTATTTAACACACAGCTTATTTAGGTCATCATCACCAGCCTATGATAGTCCACTGCTGGACGTAGGCCTCTCCTATTAAGTATGCTTATAGACGCATCAGGAGGTAAATGCCCATAATCGCCACACTGGGCAAGCGGATTGGCGATCGCAGTAATGTGTCCACTATGATGACGCTGCCGCCCATCATCAATATTTTATCAAATAATGGTCAGTGATACTTCAATCCCTTAGTCGACTCTTACGACACCCGCAGGAATTGGGGTGGTGACAAATATTCTTACTGCCCTCACCACACGCCCAATTAGGGTCGTGTGGTGACGGCAATTAGGGCCGATTCAGACCGGAATGGCAGCGGCCGGCAGCACTGACTCGTCTAGTCGCTCACGGCCGCTGGCGGCCGCCGGCAGCCTCCCGTCACCTCCCGCCTCCTGTGGCCGCTGGCATGGGCGACCGGCGGGTGCGAGTGATGGCGGAACAGCCGCGTGATGCCGCCGACGGTCGCGCGGCGCCGCAAGCCGCCTCGCGTCACCGCAGGCAACCGACGCCGACCGGCCGCGCGGCCGTCAGCGGCACCGCGCGACCTTTTCCAGTATTTCAAGCGACACTGATATTTTTTAATATGTAGATAAGATTATAAATATTAGATGTCATATACCAAAGAAAAACGACCAAGATCACCTATGTCCGAGGTGGGGATCGAACCCACGTACTCAGCTTTCGCGGCTGATGCCTGTACCCCTCGGCCACTCGGTCTTAGCAACCACCGGTCAAATTTCTCGGGTTATCAGGTTATCCTCGGACATAGGTGATCTTGGTCGTTTTTCTTTGGTATATGACATCTAATATTCATAATTTATATAGTATTAAGTAGTGTGACTACTGGAGAAAAATTAAAAGTACAAATCAAAATATTTAGTTAATAAATAATTTGATTTGTGTTTTCGCAATATGTTCAATAGATGGCAGCACCAGCTCTCTCTAGCTATTCTAGAAAACTGTAAAGTATTCTAATAGGAGTTGCAGGCATGTATTGCTTGCCCTTAGAGAATGGTCAAAGGCGCCTAGCCTTGTAAGAGATTGCATATACCCGAGAAATTTGACCGGTGGTTGCTAAGACCGAGTGGCCGAGGGGTACAGGCATCAGCTGCGAAAGCTGAGTACGTGGGTTCGATCCCCACCTCGGACTTAGGTGATCTTGGTCGTTTTTCTTTGGTATATGACATCTAATATTTATAATTTATATAGTATTAAGTAGTGTGACTACTGGAGAAAAATTTAAAGTACAAATCAAAATATTAAGTTAATAAATAATTTGATTTGTTATTTCGCAATATGTTCATGTAGATAAGACTAAAATTATTTCACAATGAAAGGGATCGCCGCGTCGCTGCCGGCCGCTGCCATTCCGGTCTGAATCGGCCCTTATAATTAATTTCTGTAGAAACTAGTGTCTTAACTATGTCTTACCGAGTCATTAAATAGCCAAGGTATGCCGATACTCGTACTGCCGTCCTAAACATAAACACAGTAACAAGTTTTGAAATATCAATCAATTGTTTACTTTATTCTCCTCCACATTATGTTGCTAATTATTTAATATTTTAATTAGCAGCTAGCGCAGCACAATTTTCAGGATTCCATCTGTACCCAAAATAACAAAAAAATTTCGAAATTACTTAGTGCTATGTAAGTTTAAAAATTGTGTTACCCTATTTCTTAACCGGCAGTCCAAAAATGTGAAAAATTTAGGGAAGATAGGACAAAACCTAAAATTCTAATCATAAATCGGATGACTAAATTCAGTCAACCGATTTATGATTAGTATTTTCCTCAAAAAAGAATTTTCAACAAAAAACGTTTGTGGCGAGTGGACAAACTACAATTGAGTGTACATGTGAAGTTCAGCAACTCAACTACAGATGCCGTAACCGGCGCTCATTTTCTGCCCCTCTCATACTTGCGTGGTCTCACGTTTGACTTGTATTGTTGTTGCAGTCTGTCCTCGCGCCCGGCGACAGCTCGCGATGACTTGCTCCGTGAGGCTCGAGCGCCTCCGCGGCGATGAGGGACACACGAGCATGCGCGGTGGGGAGAAACCTTACACGTGTGAACACTGCGGCGAACGTTACACTAACAAGACTATTTTAAGGAATCACATACAACATTCTCATCATTCGTCCAGAACCCAAGAGTTATCATGTGCTTTTTGTAGTTCTAAATTTCATACGAAGTTGCTTTTACTAGAGCACGAGAAGAGAGAACATGGTGTGTCGTATTTCTTGTGTGATGTGTGCGAGTACACGACAGGTGATAAGAACAGTTTGCTGGCTCATTTGAACATTCACAACGTAAATACACAACCAAGTCGTGAGATGACGCACGCTGGCGTTAAGCCTTACACATGTAATTTTTGTAAGTACAGGTGCATTACTAGTTCAGATTTACGAAAGCATCGGAGAATTCATACTCGGGAGAAGCCGTTTAAATGCAGCACATGTGATTCGAAGTTCCGTTGGAAATCAAATCTACAAAGTCATGAGAAGACACACACTGGCGTTAAGCCTTACAAATGTAATTTCTGTGAGTACAGGTGTCGTACTAGTTCGGATTTACGAACACATCAGAGGATTCATACTGGAGAGAAGCCGTTTAAACGCAGCACATGTGACTCGAAGTTTACTCAAAAAGTTGACCTACAAAGACATGAAATGACACACACTGGCGTTAAGCCTTACAAATGTAATCTTTGTGAACACAGGTGCAATGATCGTAGTAATTTACGAATTCACCAGAGGATTCATACTGGAGAGAAGCCGTTTAAATGCAGCACATGTGACTTGAAGTTCACTCAGAAATCACACCTACAAAGACATGAGATGACACACGCTGGCGTTAAGCCTCACAAATGTAATCTCTGTGAGTACAGGTTTATTACAAAGGAAGACTTACGAAGACACCAGAGTGTTCATACTGGAGAGAAGCCGTTTAAATGCAGCACATGTGACTCGAAGTTTACTCAAAAAGTTGACCTACGAAGACATGAAATGACACACACTGGCGTAAAGCCTTACAAATGTAATCTTTGTGAGTACAGATGCAATAGGCATGATATCTTAAGAATTCACGAGAGGATTCATACTGGAGAGAAGCCGTTTAAATGCAGCACTTGCGACCTGAAGTTTAGAGAGAAACAAAGTCTAAAACGTCATGAAAAGACTCACACTGGCATTAAGCCTTAAAAATTTAATCTCTGTGAGTACAGGTGCATTACAAAGTCAGAGTTACGGAGGCACTGGGTAGGAGATATTTATTATTTTGTAATCACCAACTATTCTAGTAAATATTAAAAAGTTTTACAAAGACACGTTAAAGGGAAACATTCCGGTGAACAACGTTAGTGTAGTGTCCGCGAGTGGTCGGGGAGGAGGCCCGCGATACTGAACTCGACGGTTGCTGTTTCCAATTGTCTGTCGCCGGTAGGTTCGCACGACCGTCCATGTATAGCTGTTATATCAGATGATGTTGTATCGAGGAACGTGTAACTTACCCCCTTATTCATAAACGACTCCTAACTTAGCAAGCCGCTAACTATTGTTTGTCCCTTTCGGTCTTCTCGATATGTCTATAAAATTCTATTCAAAATTCGTTTATTTATCAAACATGGTCCTATGGTGTTGTATCCTTCTTTCACGTGTCAACTTCATTCAAGGTATTAAATAACTAGTATTTAGGTAACGAAGTGTTTTACAAATCTAAATTTAAACTTGTAGTATAGTTCGGGAAATATTATTTGACCGACTCTTATCTTACTTACGACCTTTTGTTTTGCATCATCAACAATAGAAAAGTGCTACACTGCTGATTGTCTAGTAAGTGTTAACGCAAAACAAAAGGTCGTAAGTAAGATAACAGTCGGTCAAATAATATTTCCCGAACTATAATCATTATTACTAAGTACACATAAACTGGTTGAAGTGTTATAGTCCGATACGCGAAGCCTTGTTTTTATCCATAACTTTCGATGTCTCACAAGTGTAATTTCTGTTTTTTATCAATTAGATCACATCTAGTTTTCATGAGGAAAAATATTTTATAACAGATTGGAGTGGAGCTTTAAGTATAAAGTAGGTATTTGTAAACGACCTCTCTAAATCTGTTAAAAGATTATACAAGTGCATTTTCTTTGCACTATACCATTCTATTAAGCTATTTAGTCACTGTATGGGATTATCTAACGGTTTTACCAAGAGATGATTATCTCGTAAGTCAAAACAAAAGATAAAATTGGGTGGCTCACGGAAAAAACATAAAAGTGCTCTGTAATAACTTTTATGTGCTGAAAAGAAAACCAAGGACGGGGCAGTTTTGATTTATAACTAATTTCTCAGTAGCTTTATTTATAATTACAACTTAAAGTTAAAAAAATTTCTATTCACGTGAAAAAAACACTTATAAAGGACCCCGGGCCTAAAGTATGGAAAATGTGGTTTCAGTCAAATCGTCTGAAATTTTGATATGTTATAGATTTCAGTGCCCTGAACAAAAAACTCTATGGGTGCTACCACGGTTTCCGGGTCCCTTTCCATGTTCTGCTCGATTTTGTACCAGATAACAAAGTAGTACTTACTTCTACTTCGGGTCTATTTATTTAAACAATTGACATTAGTTTGAAACTATTTCGTGATAATGCTGGTTAGTTAAATACATAAAACGTCTACAATGTCAACTTCATACGCACGTGATTGACTTATCGTTTATAGCTAAATGTGTGATTCTATGATATAATATATTACCTACTTAACATTGTAAAATATGAACTCATTCAAACATTAGAAAATATGGCGCTACTTTTAAATAAAGGACATTGCTTCGTATGTAATAATGCTGTTGTTTTTTGTACACTGCGGTGGATACCTACCAGAAAACAACGAAGAAAAAATTCAATCTGCTATTTCGTTCAGAGAATCTATGAACAACATGCCGGCTGAGTTCAACAACGAGTCCCGTGTGTGTATTAATTGTGGCCGATTGCTAAACTCAGTCGGCATTGTATGTAGACGTTTTATGTCTTTAACTAACCAGCATTATCACAAAAAAGGTTCAAACTAATGTCAATTGTTTAAATAAATAGACCCGAAGTAGAACTAAGTACTACTTTGTTATCTGGTACAAAATCGAGCAGAACATGGAAAGGGACCCGGAAACCGTGGTAGCACTCATAGAGTTTTTTGTTCAGGGCACTGAAATCTATAACATATCAAAATTTCAGAAGATTTGACTGAAACCACATTTTCCATACTTTAGGCCCGGGGTCCTTTCCAAGTGCGTTTGTTTGATGCAGTGACGTGTTAGTAATCGTTGAACAGAAAATATAACAAATTCATTAATAGCTTCGAATTGCGCAGTCATATCACTCTTTCGCGGAATTTAAACGGAGCGAGATTTACGCGGGAACTCCGCACGCCGTTGTCCGCCGCACGCCGGCGCAGCCGGACCAATCAGCGCTCGCTACAAGTTCGCGTTTTAAAAGTGCGTGAAGTGAGCCGCGATCTGTTTGTTGATCAACAAAAGTTGTATTTGGTTCTTGCAAATGTTTTCATGAAACATGTCAAATAAATGTGTTATATGTGATCAAGTGATTATTATGATTAAAATATGTTTATCTCATGAGTATACCAAGAAATATCAGGAGAATCAGTCTTTTATTATAATTATTAAGGTAATGTGGCTTTATAATTATAATAAAAGACCGATTTTATAAAAATTAACTGTCTCGCGCGTGTAAAAAAAGATTGGAATACCTCTGTCAGTGTATGGAATCCCATGTGGTTATAATTACAATAAAAAACATCCTAATCGTAAGGATCAATCATCCAAAGTACACATTTAGAAAAAGTCTATCGAGGGCCGGTTTTCGGTTCACAGTGTGTCCAGAACCGGGAATTTCTGGGTTATTCCCATCTGTTACCACCCTTCCGTCAGGTGTGGTAACAACTGGGAAATTTTTTCCCATCTGTTACCACCCTAGTACTAGGTGGTAACTACTGGGAATTTTTTTCCCATTTGTTACCACCGTCATATTGGGTGGTAACTACTGGGAAAACGAATTCCCAGTAGTTACCACCTTTTACGTTGGTGGTAACTACTACACCATACTTACCTATTTTTGTTTTGAATAAGAGCAGTGTAACTCATCTTTATTAGTTGTACTTATAAAACTTTATAGGTATAACTATACCTAACTTATTATCCCTAGAAATGTTCACCTAAGAGCACAGTGGCTACTAGGTATTATAACGCATAAGAAGTAAAAATGATAAAGTGTGGTAAAAGATGGGAATTATTTTTCCCATCTATTACCACTGACGAAATTGGTGGTAACTACTGGGTTTTTTTTCCCAGAATTTACCACCCACCCGGTTTGGTGGTAACAGTTGGGAATTCGAATTCCCAGTAGTTACCACTGGTAACAGATGGGAAATTTTTTCCCAGTTGTTACCACCCCTGACGGAAGGATGGTACGAGGGTTGCCTTTTATATTTCGGGATTAGAAACTATTAACAAGTTTACACCAATGAAAATGACTTTACTTACTTACTTACTCACTGGCGCACCGACCCAAAGCGAGTCCTGGCCTCCGACACGAGTTGTCGCCACCGGTCCCGCAAGCTGCTTCCCTCCATCTGTTTCCGTCAGCTTGAGCAAGTCCAACTCGACGACGTCGCTCCACCGGTACCTGGGACGCCCGACAGGTCTTCGCCCTAGTGGACGACCCAAGTATGCGCGTTTAGCACCCCGATCTTCCTCCATCCTTATGACGTGACCCAGCCAGCGGAGACGATGGGCTTTGGTTTGGCCAATTATATCGGGCTCGGGTATAAGATCTCTGATCTCGGCGTTTTCCGGATTCTGAAGCTTCCGTCCTCTCTTCTGACCGGGCCCAAAATCTTGCGAAGGACCTTCCGCTTGTATTTTATGTTGTTCTTTAAGTGTTAGTGTCCAAGTCTCGCATCCATACATAAGTATCGGCCTTATGACTGTCTTGTAAATGCGTAGCTTGATGTTTCGGCTTAGGATCTTGGACACTAACACTTTATGGAGGGCGGCACTGCACCGCAGCGTATTTTGGACGCGGATGTCTACCTCCTCATCTCGAGAACCGGTGTCTGTGATGACGCAGCCGCAGCCCAAGTATTTAAATTTGGCCACCCCTTTGTACAGTCGAGGAAAATGAATGTTTAGCAGTTTGATCGTCCACATAATCTGTTCGTATTATAATGACAAATTACGTCACATACTCATGAAGTTTTCTAGTTTTATTTCTTGCTGGGTGAAACGGTAGTTCGATTTTCAAACTATATTTGTTTGGTAATCAGATTGTGACAATGACTGCTTAATGACAAAGATACGTCAAACTCAATAATTATAAAATATTGTTTGGATTCTTTCGATATAATAATATTGCGAAAATTACAACCTAATCTGATTAAAAAACTGCACGTGCGGACTTTGCTCACGAATAAGTATTTGGATTTTGATTGGTCGTCAACAATTTTCACAGATGAGAAAACGTTTGAATCTTGCATTCGTGGCAGATTAAATTTATGGCGGCATACACGTTATCAAGAAAAAAAACGGTGTCAACTTGTGGGACTGGATGAGTGCTGATGGTGTAGGCGAACTCCAAGAGCAAATGCAGTGGATTATGTTACGATGTTGGAAGAAAGTATGCTTCCCAGTGTGCGAATGTGTATTCACAACAGGAGATGCCTAATTGTTAATTCGAGCAAGATAATACACACGGCTAGAATAAGTAATACCTGGTTCGAACGTCACCCGAAAATGACTAAAATAATAAAAATTCTCTAAATCATCTAATCTTAGCCCTATAGAAAATGTATGAGATCGGAATTAATGGAGAACCGAAGCCCTCATCCAACATTGCAATCAAGCATGGGAAGATATCTCCCTGGGATGGGACCTCTGCACTGAGCTAGTAACTTCCATGCAAGACCATTTTTTAGCAGACCTAATTGTCATAAACAACCACGGGGTCTACACTCGTTTTTAAAACATGATTTATTTAAGTACTAATAAATATAAACAGGCAAATAGTTTTTTATTTCATTTCCTCGTGTAACTTATTAGCTGAAGGTCTTGTTTCATAATCGTCAGGTAAGGTTGTCTGTCAGATAAATATAACACTTTCTTTATGTTCATGCATGTAAAAGAAAAAGTGCACGGCGTTGTATGATTTCTTACCTGATTTACATTTTTTATCTGACTATTGTGAAAGTGAGAAACATGCCAAACATTCTTCTTTAAGGGCTGTTTTTGCAATCCTCAGTTAAAAGTATCCATTAGTTAAAATTATTACCATTCTTATCTAAGGTCATCAGTCAAAAAAGGATAGAGCTAACATTTATTTGACAGATACTGTTACCTGCTGTGAAAAACGAAATTCGTAAATTTCGAGGATTTGTCTCTCTCACTTTAATGACGCTTTCGTTTGAGTGACAGAAAAATCCTCGAAATTTACGAATTTCGATTTTCGCAGTGGTAGGCCTGGGTATTGAAAAATCAGTCCTTAGTCGTGTTAGTGCGTTCGAGTAACAAAGTTCAAAAAACGTTCACATTTATAGGAAACATACACGGAATTAAGTATCCTATTATTGCTGTCAACTTCAATACTTGTCATTGTCACATGACGTTAATGCGAAAGACAGACAAAGATAGAAATATGCTGTTTTCTTCTATTTGACGATTATAGACATATCTTGGTTCGTTATTAGTCGCTTGCAGTCGGAAAATGTAGCACGACTAATTTCAAAATTATGGCAACCTGCTAAACATTCATTTTCCTCGACTGTACACTATACCTTCAGCATGAAGGTCCTCCCTTTTGACGCGTGCGTTTTTGTAGCGTTTCATGTGGAGGTATTCTGACTTCTCCTGGCTAATACTTAGGCCCACCTTCTTCGCTTCAGCTTCCAAAACAACTGCAGACAGCGAAACTTCTTCTCTGGTTTCTCCCAGCAATGCTAGATCGTCGGCATACCCAATCACCTTATGAACTCCATTCAAGTGCAGCCCGGTATCTAGCGTAAGCACTTTCCTTAGGGCATACTCCAGCACCAAATTAAAAAGCATAGGCGACAGGGCATCGCCCTTCTTCAGGCCCGTGAGAACAGTAAAGTCATCCGAAAGCTCGTTATCGACTCTTACTCTCATTCTGCTCTCTTCGGTGGCCACTACGATCATGTCGACAAGTTTCTTAGAGACATTGTAATTCCTTAGTATCGCATATAAGGCGCACCGGTCAATACTGTCGTAGGCTTTTTTGAAGTCAACAAACAGAACGTGAATGCTCTGAGCGTATTCCCATCTTTTATCCTTTAACTGTTTCAGACGGAAGATCTGATCTATAGTACTGCGATTACGACGGAACCCACACTAATAATCACCTAGGATTTGTTCCGCGTACGGTTCCAGTCGCTTAAGCAGCACATATGAAAAGACCTTGTACGCAGTAGATAGCAGAGCAATTCCCCGATAGTTCGCACATCTCTTTTTGCAGCCTTTTTTATGGACTGGGCAGATGACACCAATGTTCCATTCTTGTGGCTGTTGTTGCGCATCCCAGACCTTCAGAAGAAGTGAGTACAGTTGCGATTGTACTTGCCCTCCGCCGTATTTCCAGATTTCGGATGATATGCCATCAATCCCTGGAGCCTTGTTGTTCTTAAGCCTCATTATCGCCTGACGGACCTCATCGAAGGACAACGGGTCTACCTCGCTCTGATTGTCACTGGCGGTGCACAAGATTGATTCACTCGGTGGGGGGCAGTTGAGTAACTGTTGGAAGTAGTTGCGCCACGCGTTCTTAATTTCAGGACTATCTGTTATTAGATTGCCCTCGTCGTCCTCCAAAAATTGGGTGGTGGGTCTATAGCCCTTCTTGATAGATTTCAGCTCCTGATAGAATTGCCTCGAATTGCCCGCCTTTATCAGCGTTTCTATTCCCCTGACTAGGTCATCCTTTCAAAATGACTTTATTGTGTTTAAAAAATATTCCCCCTTGAAAAAATGCCTAGACCTCTCTAGGCATTTTTTCAAACGGAAAAACCAATTTTGAAAACAGTCTGACCCCTCCGATTGGGACCCCTCCAAAACGTGTTTTTTGAATGCGTCGACCGCTGCTTCGGGTGTCAAAAATCGTTGACCACGCAGTTTATTCTTGATGTGTGGGAACAAAAAGAAATCAGTGGGGGCCAAATCAGGATCATACGGTGGCTGATCCATTAAATCGATATTTTGGGCTTTCAAAAGGGTGGATGTTTGTGGAGACTGGTGTGGGCTCGTATAATCGTGGTGCAGTATATTTAGTTTTTGGTGATCGGCTTCCCTGACTTTTTCAATCACCTCTGGCAAGCAAATGATTATGTTCCATTCAGAATTAACTGTTTTACGTTTTTCCATAGGAAAAAAAAATCAAAATATGTTTATTAGCCAAAAAATACATTGCATACTGATAAGATTTCCAGTGATCCCCACACTAGGCAAGGCCTGTATCGTGGGGGCCAGATCAAACAGAATTTCCAAAAATAATGCGAAGCGCAAGTGAACTAACAGGTTATGAACATTTTAATATATTTAATATAATGTTAGGTTAAAAATTAAACTATTGGTATTGTAACTAACAGAATGAACATTTAAATTATGAGTTTGTGTACGTGATGTGTGAGTAGTGTATATATGTGTGTGTGTGTGTGTGTGGGTGAAGATAGTGTGCGAGCAATAATGTGTAAATGACTAAAGATGGCAAAAATCCAATAAAGAGTAGCCCTGCGAGGAATAAACAAATCTCTTGGGATCGGACGACAGCACAGGCAAAGCTGTTGTCCGCTACTGTTATATATATTTTAGTTTAAGCGCAGAATGTCTTCCGATTCACTGTAACTCCAAAGAACAATATTCGAAAATATACTACGCTTAGCCTGGGATGAGTTGCAGTCTTTTATGTCACAAATCTTGACCATTCTGTTATACACAAGCGGAAAAAGAAATGAACAAAATCTCTCTGCAAAAGCTGAATTCACACGAACCGTAGGGATTTTGTAGACTCTTCTTAGTAGTAATGTGCTATGATCAGGCGAATTCCAGAATCTACGGTGCACATAGGTGGCGAGACGTAACAAGTACAATCGCCGTACGCTCAAGACCTGTGCTTCTTTGAAAAGATCAGCGGTACAAAATCTTCGAAAGGTTTTCCAATGCCCAGTTTTTCCAAAGAAACAGGCAGCCATTTGTTTTGCAGTACCTCGTGCACGAACAACATTTGTTGGATTTTGTTCGCTTTGAAAGACCCACACTTTCGACTGCTGCTTATTTTCCGGTTAGGTACGAGTAGATCCACGATTTATCACGTGACAATATCGTAGAGGTGTTTTTGAAACCCCCCATTGCATTTTTTAAGCTTGTCTTTGCACCAATCGACGCGCGTCTGTTTTTGATCACCGGTCAAATTATGTGGTATCCACGACAACAAACTTTTTTTGATGACTAAATGTTCACGCAATATTGTTTGTATGCTAGTCCCACTAATGTCCAAGCACGCCTCTATCTCTCGATATATCACGTGACGTTCTTGCGATATTAGTTCACGCAACGCGTCAACGTTTTTCTGGACAACCACTGATTTTGGACGACCTACGCGGAACACGTGCTCAAGCAAACTATGGCCACGAACAAACTCTGCAAACCAGCGATAAACACTCGTCCTTAATGGTGCTTTATCCCCAAAACTTGAAAAAAGTTCTTCTACGCACTGTTGCTGATTAAGACTGCGTCGAAAATTATAAAAAAAAATGCCCAAAATGTTCTCTTGGTTAATTCCATGGTAGCCGATGCGATATTTTTTCAATTGACAGTTAAAAACAAAATACGATCGCGTCAAAACTTTTTTTTCTTAATATTGCCTCCTAAACGTTTGAACTATACTTTTTAACCCTCATTTGAAACATAGAAATCCTAGTTTGTTCAAGTCCCGAAATATAAAAGGCAACCTATGTAATGGTAACAGATGGGAATAACCCGAATTTCTCGGTTTTGGTACAGAACTTGATTAGAAAACCAGTTCTGGGAGTATGTCCTACAATCTACATCTGACGAATGTCAAAATGGGTTATTCCCATATGTTACCATCCACCACTCACCAGTGGTAACAACTGGGAAAAAAATCCCATCTGTTACCTATATAGTACTCGGGGGTAACTACTGGGAAAAATAAATCTCAGTTGTCATTACCAAGTTAATGTGTTTGTTTTTAATAAAATATACAAGCCACTTTATATGAAATTGTTTTGGAATGTATAGAACAAGCCCTTTCAGACGAAACCCTAATGGGAATATTTTTCCCAGTAGCTACCACCATTTAATTTAGTGGTAACAGTTGGGAATTTGAATTTCCAATAGTTATCCCTGGTAAAAGATGGGAAATAAAAAGGTTATTTCCTACAGTTATCACCACTTTGTTACCACTGGGAAAAATCCCTGTATTTACCACAAGTACTTTAGTTTAGTGGTAACTGGTAGCATGTGGGATAAATATTTGTGATTAAATACCTGCATACATATATGGAATAGAATATAACCTTTTTTTAAATATGTTGATAATGGACCCCTCTATATTGAAAAAAATAATAGTACATTTCGATACAAGTACAAAAAGTAGGAAATTTGCAACAAGTGGTGATAATTTTAAACACGACCGTAGGGAGTACTTGCACGCGTATCGAACGACGTTTTTTAGTACATATTGCCCTTTGAAGTTTTTACATAGGCATAAAAAGTAGCACCATATGTACTAAAAAAATATTTCAGTACAGGTGACGTTTTTTTCTAGCTAGTGCGAGAAGTGGTTCGTTTTAAGTCAGGTTAAAACTTCAGAGGGCCACCTGTACTGAAAAACGTCGTACAAAACACGTGCAAAAAGGAAGTTCGTATCTCGTGTCGACTTAAAACACTCCCTTCGGTCGTGTTTTAAATTATCGCCACTCGTTTCGAACTTCCTTTTTTGCGCACTTGTATCGTAATGTACTATTTTAATATTGTGTAATAGTAAAAGTGATTTAAGTAAGAAATGAAAAAAAAAACGGTAATAGACAAAATAATAAAGAATAATAATTTTTAAATACAGCTGGGTCGCGTTTTATAAAGTTACAATTTACAATTTCGCTGTTTGCCTCTCTTTCTAGCCAATATGTGCGTGCGTTAGAGAGGCAAACAGCGAAATTGTAATTTGTAACTTTATAAAACGCGACCCTGGTATTTTTTTCCCATTTCTTACCGATACCGGGTCTTTTCTATTCCTTATATGGAAATATTTAATATCGAACATTTTTCCCATCTGTTACAACTTATTTTAGTGGTAACAATATAGTAGTAGTAGAATATAGTGGTAAAAATATTCTCAGTTGTAAGAACCTAGCACATAGTGGTAAGAGATGGAAAAAAAATCCCAGTTGTTACCAGCGGTAACAAAGTGTTAGTAACAGGCGGGAATAATCCGGAGGTACGAGAGAGCATATCGTCGCATCTGCTAGGTTTCCGACGCAGTTGCCGTGGTATTGTTGGGTGGTAATTTATCATAGAGGTAATGATCGTTAGAAGACGCAATGTACTGCAATGTTTGTCAATTTAGTAGGTACTATGACATGAGACGTCAAGTTGGCTAAATGTTGACGTACATTGAAAATACTATTTAGTTTGTATGAAAAAGTAAGCACCTACGGATTACATCATTTAAAAAAGTTGTGGAACAAAAATTGTCAGGTTTGAGGAATACTAATCATATTTAAATTTATTGCTCCTATTACCGGCCGCACCCTGTATATTGTCTTTTGTCGTCCTAAAAATACGTTTTCCGCGTTATACGGAATCCTTCGTACGTGAGTCCGACTTGCTATTGGCCGGTTTTTCTTAGTTGACTACGAAACTTATCAGGTAGGTTCTTCTTTTCGATACTTGATGTCCTGTAGAACTTTATGTAAGTATATCTTTTCTTTGTACGCGATATTTACTCATTGTAAGTAGGTATTCAGAGTATTATAATATGTGGTAACAGATTAGGTTATTATAATGTTTGGTAATTGAAAAACGAAGTTCTTTTTACCACTTAACTTAATTACGTAATTTAAAAAAAATGGTCATAAATAATGTGTTCAACGAATTAGAATTACCAAATTTAATGTAAGTAGTATTTTTGTACTTAATTTGTAATATACTTCATTTTCATAGAAACGTTAACAGAAATCATGCAGAAATTGATAATGGACGCGAATCCTAGTTTACGCGGCGAACACCGCCGGGTTGCTACGGCCATGACGCGGCGCGGCGCGGGCGTACGCGATTGGTCGGCTCGACTCTCGCTCAGGACGCAGCAGATTTAAATTCCGCGTAAGAGTGATAAGACTGCGCAATTCGAAGCTATTGATGAATTTGTTATATTATCTGTTCAACGATTACTAACACGTCACTGCATCGAACAAACGCACTTGGGAATTTATAAGTGTTTTTTTCACGTGAAAAGAATTTTTTTAAACTTTAAGTTGCAATTAAAAATAAAGCTACTGAGAAATTAGTTATAAATCAAAACTGCCCCTTCCTTGGTTTTCTTTTCAGCACATAAAAGTTATTACAGAGCACTTTTATGTTTTTTCCGTGAGCCACCCAATTTTTCTTTTGTTTTGACTTACGAGATAATCATCTCTTGGTAAAACCGTTAGATAATCCTATACAGTGACTAAATAGCTTAATAGAATGGTATAGTGCAAAGAAAATGCACTTGTATAATCTTTTAACAGATTTAGAGAGGTCGTTTACAAATACCTACTTTATACCTAAAGCTCCACTCCAATCTGTTATAAAATATTTTTCCTCATGAAAACTAGATGCGATCTAACTGATTAAAAAAGAAAATCAGACTTGTGAGTTATCGAAGGTTAATTCTCTTTGCGTATCGGACTATAATAAACAGTAGTTAACAAAGTGTTTCATAAAACGAAATCTTAGATTGCAGTTAAACATTATACCTAACCCATTAACCTACCTAAACACTTGCTGAATATATGGACAAGATTTTTTGTTCTCAAATAAGACCGAAAGGGACAAACAATACTTATACTTCGTTTTTTTTAGCATTAGAAAGACCTTTGCAGAACGAGATATAAGGTTTTTTTTACAGGCAAATTCTGTGGATCGAACAGTGACTACGAGTTATTAAATATCACGAATTTATTATCATGCTATATTAATACATACATTACTCAGCGTTGTGAACAGATAAGAAACATAATGTTAGTTAATTTATATTCTAAGATGAAAAGATAAGAATTTTAATAACATGCGTTTGCAAATTTTCATGGAAAGGTTGTACATTAAAAAACCTAAAGAGGCAGAGTTCTCACACAATTTTAAAATGTCACTGTCACTATCTATCATTCGATTTCATATTGTTGTCGGTTGAGTCGGTTGTGTTTTATATTGCTGTTAGCTTACTTAAAGATTGTTGTTATCGTTTTTGTTCAATTTCGTTATTAATTGTTGATCAATTTAGATATTTTGTTTGTTGGTACACATTTAAAATGGATGATGTCGTAGCCGGTTCCCCGGCTAACGTTTTTTCATCTCTAAAGAAGAAGCGGCAAAAGCAAAATCCTGTGACTGCCATTGAAAAGCGGATGGTGGTGAATATTTACAAATTAAGAAATGTGCCATAGAAAGGAATATCCCACTAAATCGGACCGTGTGAAAAATACTGCTGAGACTGCTGGCATATCGTTGGCTACAGTATACAACATTTTAAAAGAAAATACATTTTTAAATGAAATTAGATAATGTAATAGCACAGTGGAAAAATTTATTATAAACTTTGGTGGTTCCGAGTCCTCGGACTCTTCCACTGACAGTGAATAAAACTATGTATGTCATCTCAGTTTCATTTTCTAATTTGTTACCAAATTCAAACTACATTAGAGCGTCCCAGATTAAAGCCGCCTATAATGGCGACAAATACTAAACGACGTTGCCGATGGGTAGGGTTGTCTTAGTATTGTTATCTGCTCAGTCTTTATGACACAGTGTCCGCTTTTATACCGATAGTTTTAATCCTTAAATGCATGACTTTTAAAAGTATTGGGAGTGCATAATGTAAGCTAGATTAAATATGCAAATATTGTTAAATTTTAGACTGTAAACTTCATTAAATTCAGTAAATGTAAAATAGGTACGATATGAGTTACAAATTAAAAAAAAATACTTAGTTAAAAACTGCCAAACACTAAACGAAAAACTTTCAATATTTAACTTTTTTCTAAATTGCCGCCATCTTGCTTATAAAACACTTAAAATTTTTTTTAATACCGTTTTGCCAACAAATTAATAATAAATGTGAAAACTATGCGTTCAGCTATCGGTAAATATCAAACGATATGTATGTACATAAGTTCCGAGAAATTCAGTGGTATCGGCCTAAATCGAAGAAGGAAGGTTTACGACCACTGCTTCTTTGTTCACCCGTTTGACAGATAATTCTAATCTTAAATAAAACGAAGTATAGCGGCTTGCTAAGTTAGGAGAGGTTTATGAATATTTAAGGGAGTTAAAATATAATTAAACTCAACTCTTAACTCACGTGTATTCAGTCACTACGCTACGCGCGAGGCGTGAACGCGAGCTCAGTGCTTGATAATGGAGACCTAGGCTCTCCGGAACATGTCGCGCGTAGTCACTAAATGCACGTGAGTTTAACCGTTTCATTATATTTATAGTTGTTATGTCTCACGAAAGTTTAAACGTGTATTATAACTTGTCGTGAGATCATTGTGTATAGCAACATAATACCTACATGTATGTATATTTAATTGAATGAATAAAAATGTTGTCATAGATTAATGTTTTTTTTTTCTTATTATGAATTAATTTACCTTGACCTGAAAAACGAAATGTTAACAGACAAGAATACTAAAGTTCCGATCGCGAACATGGAGTATATGCATAGCAGCGCTATATATACGTATACAGGTCGTTTGTGGTGCGCGTGCCGCGCCCGCTGCAAGACACCATCGCGAGTGCCGACTTCTGGCCGAAGGGCGTCGTGTTTCGGCCACAGATAAAATATAGGGAAGATTCCGTGTATTAAGACATACCTGAACAAACTATTGTCATCCTTTACCATCTCAAGATGTATTCTATAAGGAAAAAGAGACAAATACGGTCTAAACTATAGGCGCTCTGAGAATTTAGACAAGTTTCTGGACCTGAAGCCTCAGTGCTGCCGCCCTGGTAAACGGCATTTCAGAAAACCCTCATTATAACATGTTTTATGGAACTTATCATCCCTTAAAGCATACCTAACAATTTTCGTATGATGGCTTCTTTATAACTAACACTTTATAATTGATGATCAAACGAACTTACCAAGTGAAGTTCGATCACAATTATGTGAGCAACTTCATTCGACGCGATTTAAGGTTTACATATTGTAGTAGCGCCCCACGCATCAGCCTTGCACGGTGTTTAAAGGTTTTTTTTTTTTTTTTTTTTTATGTTAGCAACACTAAAAACATTCCCACTATCTTTCACCCCCTCTATCGGGGTTCCATAGTCGGCTCACTGACTGCCTCGTTCGAATCATTTTGTTTACAGTATTAATGTTGAGAATTTATTTCACTTTTTGTTATAAGTGGGTAGGGTGACGTTAGACAAAACTGTCCTTTAATATTGAGGGTGGGTTGTTATAAATCGCGTCGAATGAAGTTGCTCACATAATTGTGATCGAACTTCACTTGGTAAGTTCGTTTGATCATCAATTATATTTCACAACTTCATTCTTTGCGATTTAAGGTTTACATATTGTAGGATGTTCAGAGCACAAATGTGAAATAAATCTCAAACGCAGAGACGAAACGTAAAATAAACAGTAAAGGTACTCTCAGAACAGCAAATCTTTTATTAGGTAAGTTTAAAATAAACTAAAGAGTTTTAATTCTTATTTTGATTTAGGTATTTAACATTATGCTAATAATGGTTATTATAAAATTTATGAATTATTTTTATTTTACAGGTTTTTTGACGATGACGACAAATATCTTAGCAAATTGATAGCAATCATCTACAATTTCATTATTATGAAACTAGGCAAAAATAAAAGAAAAAATCGCTTCAACTGGCAATTTTGCGTATGATGTCTACACTGACAACGAACTTGTTGGCTATACCAACATAGAAGTGGCAGAATGCCTAGTGCTATACTGTGCAGTGAACATAATATGTGTTGATACCACTATTGTGAAATCCAGCGACTCAATATTTGCGATGAGTCTTTGGCATATGTTTTTTTTTTTTTTTTGTAACTGATAAATAAAGTGTCTATGTTGAAACCGCAAAGTGAATAAGTTATTATTTTAGTACGTCTGTATACATTGAGATGACAAAGTTCTGGTTTCTCGTTAGAAAATGGAAGTTAATATCGGTTGTGTACAATTCCGCCGAGATTTTTTATTATAAATTTCGGAAGTAGTTGTACTTCTGTGTGTGTGTGTCAATATTTTGTGTTCGGATCAATATAAAGATTTGTACGCAGTGTGCGGTAGCCAGGGCCAATAAAATAAGTGTTTCTAGATCTTCATTAGGCCATTTACGTGTCAAAAAATTTAGCATCTCGCTAGAATCTGTTTTTTCCAATAATGACAGCGCATATCTATAATTATTAATAGTTCCATATTTTAATCAAATATTTGGATGGAGTTGTATGGATTCTGAAACCAATAACTTTTCAAAGAATGGAAGCTAGGGTTGTGTTGGCCAATGCATTTTAAAATGAAGTCTGTTAATTAAAGCGAATGAAGGAAATGCATAAAAAGTTTTAAGTTTCTGCTGGAAAAGCGTTACTTTATTATTATATTTTTATTGTAAAAGCGTATTTGAGGCAATATTGTTTTTAATCGGCTTGCAAATAAATCTACTTCCGGTTCAACAAGTATTTGTTTTATTTGTTTATAGGCATAATTTCCTAACTCCCATCCAGTCGCTAAAATATCTACGATCTAATTATTATTGCTTGAATCTGAGTTTAACCTGAAGGGATTAAATTTTAGTTATGTCCACCACATTTGCAGAGGTACGAAGACTAATTAATTTTGCGATATTCCGTAATTTATACTTTATTAACTTCTGACGACGGGACGGTAGTCTTAATTGCATATAATATGTTTCGAATTGAATATAAGTAACAAAATATAACTCTTTGCATCCAAGGTATTCATAAACTAGTTTTAGAATCCTTGTAAATATGTACGGTGATCATGATTAAACCATCGCTAAACAATTAAATTCATATAAAATATCCAACATAAATTGGAGATAATATTTTCCGTGTGGTTCGTAAATGGGTATTAAATAATACGCATCTTATAAGTCTATTGGAGACACATGTTACAATTATTTTTTATTAATTTTGAAGCTGTGTGGTAATCTTCCATTTGAAAATGTGGTGGTTTTTACAAATGTATTCATACATTTTAAATTTAATAAACGCGTTTTACCTTACAATAAAACGCTTATTAAATACTTACCTTATTCGAAGCCTATAAACATAATGAGAGAAGCATTTCCGTTTCCTATTAGTATAGTACGTAACTTGACTATAGAATCGGGTACCCCTACCACCCCCTCCATCGCCAGTCAGGTGAGCTAGCCATCTTAGATGAGGTTGCTCGCCCTTTGCCTCATTGCGGCTCAGTATGCGCCAGGCAGGGCTTATTTTATAGGCTTCGAATAAGGTAAGTATTTAATAAGCGTTTTATTGTAAGGTAAAACGCGTTTATTAAATCCTGCACCGTTATTCGAAGCCTATAAACATAATGAGACGTGTTTGTTATCGCCTGGCGGTGGAGAAAATAACGCTAATGTGATCATAGCTCAAATATTGGTTTGCGTAACCAAAACCATATTATTAACTACACATCAATGGGTGTGTACAACTGCAACTTTATGTAGTGGTAGGGTAAATTTAATATAAAACAATGTTTAAAGATAAACCAGCACCATATTTTTATTATTAATTACAAATCAATAGAGAGATACATAAGTGAATACAATTTCGATTCATCATAATATATTGTAGATAATCATTTATCATGAACAATTAAACAAATTACTTAAATTAATATTGGCATCTTGGGTTGATTGTATAATTTCTCGGCGATAGAACAATCTAAACGTATCACTTGAGCGCCAATTACCTTGCTCTAAAATCTTGTCAAGTGGAAAATTGTCTATCCAGTTTCTGGAAGCGACTGCTGCCCGAACGCTTCCTGGCGTAGCTTTAATACCGGCTTCGCGTAATAGGGTTTTTACCCATCCAGCTATAATTGTCCGAGAAGCGGCCTTTGGAGCATTATTTAAATTTAGAAATAAATTTTGGCTCTTACAGGCAAGACGTCTCTGGTATGACAACTCTATAAGTCTTTTTATCCAGTAAACTGGATTAATTGCAAAGCACTGCGTATTACTAAGAACCTTCCATCCCGACTGTCTATGATCTGCAGAGTCGGTCTTGGAGCCAAAACGAGGCCAGAAAGTAATACTGTCCTCAGATTCAACCATATGTTCAGGGTCTATGCACAAGAGCGTTAGGTCGTGAACCCTCCTACCAGAGCATAGTAACAGTAACGTGGCCGTCTGTCGGGATACTTCAAATAAATTTTCAGAATTGATAGACTTAGAAGACATAAATGATATTAATTTAGAAACATCCCATATGGGTGGCTTCGGATCTTTCGGCTTTTTCAAGGCTATAGCTTTTAGAATATGTTTCACAAGTTTATGCGAACTTAGTGCTTCCGTACTATTTATATTACATAGTGACGACACCACTGATTTATGTACTAAAATTGTATTGTACGAAAGGCCTTCCTTCTGGTACAAATCAGATAAATAACGGGCTAGCTGTGGGCCGGAAGGAGCAGAGAAATCGATATTATTGTCTTCAGACCAACGACACCATCTATTCCAAGCCACCGAATAAGTTTTTATGGTAGATGGACGCCAACTTGACAAAAGTAAGGACTTTTGATCGTTAGACCAGTTTTTTAAATCTCTAGACCACCCCCACATCTCCAGACCTCCAGGGTCATTTGATCCACTCTCGGGGGAGGAAGACCGGTGGCAACGTCTACTAAGACGTCCCTCGGATCCCGTATCGTGTGTGGGGCCGCGGTGGCACGACTCTTTAGATCTGCACGCCAGAACACTCTGTCCCATCTCGGAACTACCATCAGGTATATTCCTCTGGCAAGATTTAGGTGATGCAAAATCCTGGGGATTAAGCATGGGGGCGGAAATACCCATGCCAATTTGAAATTCCACGTTTGGCTCAGAGCGTCGCAGAATAGGGCCTGACTGTCGGTCTGATCCAGTGAGCAGTAAGTTGCAACAACATGCGCCGACCGGGATGCAAACAGGTCGATTTGTGGTATTCCCCATTTGTGAAAGATTAGAGACGTCGCTTTTGGTAGCAAGTGCCACTCGGGAAGGACCCGAAGGCGGGAAAGGTGGTCGGCTTCGGCATTGTATATTCCTGGAAGATAATAAGCCCGTAGCTGAATCCGATACATATCCAGATATTGGTATATCTGATAAGTGATGCTCATAAGTATATCCGAACGAGTGCCGCCTTCGTTCCTGAGATATGCTACCACAGTCCGGTTGTCGCTCTGAATTAATAGCGAAGCGTCGTGCAAATCCTGACTTTGAATTTGCTGCAGAATTTTGAGAATGGTCAACAGTTCTTTTTGATTGCAATGTAATTTTTTCTCGGCCGCAGTCCATGGTCCTGATAAATGAATATTGTTTAGCTGTCCGCCCCAAGCTATATCTGACGCGTCGGTCGTTAGATAATGTGTTGGCGGTGGAATGTGCATAGGTGATGCGTTCAGACAATTGATCTTCCACCAATCCATCTCTGTCAAAATCTCCTTGGGTAAAGGAAACCGTGTTTTGGGGTTCTGGTTCAGAAGTTCGTTTACTCTCCTTTGAATGAATCGGAAGTTTAGGCGACCCCTCGGCACCACGAAGCTTGCAAAGTTCAGTATCCCAGCTAAACATTGTAGGTCTCTGAGACTCGCAGAGGATTGAAGGGCTAGCTTCGAGATATAGATTAATATTTTCTGTATTTTCTTTTCGGGGAGATACTTCTTGTCTGTCCATGGGTCCCACATTACACCCAAATACTCTAGACAAGTTTTGGGGCTCAGGATGGATTTGTTCCAATTGATCTGCCATCCTAACTTCTGTAGCAATTGCGTTGCCATTTTTATGTGGGTCTCGAGAGTATTCGGATCTTGGTGTACTATTAAAAAATCGTCCAAGTAAACCAAAATTCTCACTCCACGTTCTCTCAGTACTTGAGCAATCCAATTCGTGATGGAAGCGAAAACTTTTGGTGCCGAACTCAAGCCAAACGCGAGACATGTCATCTGTAGCAACTGCTTTTGATAGACAAGTCTCAGGAATCTTCGATGACTTTTCGCAATCGGAATATGAAAGTACGCCTGAGATAGGTCGATCTTTGCTAGCCAATCGCGACTTTGAATAAAATCTTGTATTTTGGCAACATTTATAAGACGAAATGGTTCTGTCTGAACGTAAACATTGAGAGCTCGCAGGTTGAAAATTGGCCTCTTGGAGCCATCCCCTTTTTCCACAAGGAACATTTTTGATACGAAGCTTGGGCTTGTGGCAGCTGTCTCCAGAGCACCCTGATCCTTTAGATCTTGAATTACAGCCGTCATTCTCGGCGATGCCTCCGTTGTATAATCTTGGTTTAAAACGGGCGTTATCGTCGGTGGCTTTGATAAAAAGGGTATGCGATATCCCCGTATTATTTTTAATATGAAAAGCGGTGCCTGAAGGTCTTGCCAATTTTTGTAAAAATGTTGCAGCTGCCCGGCTCGGAAATGCATCGAGTCAAAAACGTCTTCGTTTGTTTTTATTCTTATAAGAAGGAGATGCGCTCCGTTTTGTACCACGGGTGTCATGGCCGTTCTTATTAGACTGCCAATTCCGACGGCGATAAGCGGTATTGTCGTGGCGTGGTTCACGTGGAAGTGCCCTCTGACCCCCACCACTGTTTGGTCCTTGCGCAGGACAGTGTTGGCAGTTGCTCGGGCTCGGTCCCTGCGCGGGATAATGGCTGCACGTACCCTGCGCGGGTGCGTATTGAAGAGGGCCACGCCTCTTGTTCTGGAATTGAAAGCCTTGCGCAGGCATGTTAGTTGCAAAGGACCCCTGCGCGGGGCGATGCACTAATCCGCTGTTACCCGCTTGCGCAGCAGGACCACTTGTGGGTGGTTTAGGTTTCGGCCAGAAAACCTTGCGAACGCCTCCAGCCTTTTCTAGCGCAGCTGTGAAAGGCTGCGGATCAAACAGGTTGGCTGTAGTGGGTGGTATTTTTCGCAGGTTGGATTTGTCGAGTGGGTCTCTCACTGCTCGCAATATAGAATCCCTCCTCTGCTCAACAATATCAGCCCGATGACCACATACCAGTTGTAAAGCATCGACAGAAACCTTGTGAAAGTCACCTGTATCAAAAAGTCCTTCCAATTTTTCTTTGATTGACGCAAATGTTAGTTCACTATATCCCTGTGCCCAGTTAAGGAATTCGCGAATGTTGTTTTCGATAGCCTCTTTTTGCTTTAACAAGGCGAAAGTCAGTGCAGCGTAGGATCGCTCTGTATGCGACAATAATTTAGAAGTATCGAAAGCCAAAACTTCCTCATTGGTTTCTAGCTCAACAAAGCCGGGAGAATGTATGTACAATGCACGTCTAAATAACGTACGTCGGTCCATGCCTTTTCTGTAAAGCGATTTAATTTTTTCAAAGCTTCTAGATAAGTATCGGGTGCTTGTGGAATAGCAGGGTCCTTTACGCGGGTTTCTAAATTTATTGAAAACGTGGACTCAGCACGCACGTTTGAACCATCAGTAACATCATTACAAACATTAGCATCGGGCCCTACATCTTCATATAACTCGCCACTAATGTTATGATCGATAAAATTCAAATTATCAGATTGCGGGTAGTTTGGAGTACTGGAATTGCGATCGAACAGCTTACGCAACTCGCTTACCTCTTTTGCAAGTTTCTTCACCTCACGACTCGAAGTATGATTTCGTTTTTTATGACGCCTTTTCTTGTTAGACGAATCACTGCTCGAACTTGACGACGAACTCGAACTGGAACTCTCCGAATCGTCATTTTTTCTTGATCGAGCCTTATCGAAGTCTTTAGCTGGACCACCCATTATAGCTGGAACCAAATACCGTTAAAACAAAAGCACAAGCTAACCCGAAACTATAGTCGTTATGAAAAATATATTTTTAACTATCGAACGGGAAATCCGTTAATTACCTCAAATAGTTCTCAAGCAACGATAAAGTTACGAAATGACACGATACTATACGTTACCAACGGTTAGAATTTAAAAGTTCTATGAGAAATGTCTACTATGGTACAATATGGCACACTATGGTCATAGTCTAGAACCAAGTGTGTGTATAGTAGATACAACCGTTCTCGTTGGGAAACAAAACGCTAATGAGGCAAAGGGCGAGCAACCTCATCTAAGATGGCTAGCTCACCTGACTGGCGATGGAGGGGGTGGTAGGGGTACCCGATTCTATAGTCAAGTTACGTACTATACTAATAGGAAACGGAAATGCTTCTCTCATTATGTTTATAGGCTTCGAATAACGGTGCAGGATTTAATATATCAATATTATTAACAGTAAGGGTACAATGTCACATCTGTTAGCATATTTTAGTAAGTATTAAATACGTGTAACAGAAGATCCAGCAAGGAATTTGTTGGTGTGATGGCGTTGATTTAACACTTTGAGCGCGGGGAACTCTCGAGGGGAGTTCTCTGTGGGAGGTCAATTTTTGCTACAAAGCGGAAAAAAAATCACGGGATCGGCTATGAGCGTAGCGCGTAGCACTCGTCCGCAATGAAATTGTTAACAGTTTATTAATAGACATTTTGTAATCAAGTTTTTCTTGTTCATATTTAGATTATTAGGTAGAAATAGGAGGTGATAATGATAAAATAGATATCTCTTGACCCTCCATGATAAAATAACGGGATCACTAGTTGAGCAGGACCCTGATTTCTGACCAGGAGCGAGAGGAGTGCAGCAGACGTCCAGTGTATTGTACCTCGTGTGTTATTGTTTCTGCTCGTATATGCGAGGCGTGCGCACGCGCTCGCGGCCCCTGCGGTAGCAGGCGCTGTAGCTGGCGGCGAGCGACGGCGCCGGCGCGGGCAGCGCTGCGGCACGATGGCGCCCTGCATCCGGCGAGGGATATGTCGTGTTCCGATGCAGAGTGTTGTAGTTTACATGACCTCTCTGACGGCGGTGTCTGTTCTTCATGATGAAATTTTCTTTATTAAATAAATTATACAGTTAATGTGTATCTTTCTCTTAAATGTATTAACGGTCTACGCTTTAGCTTATTAGACACGTTTTTGCCGAACAAAAATTTGTCTCGCTCTGCATTATTTACAGTAACTTATCCTTTAAATTTGCATTTATTGCAGAAATGCCAAAATTCCTTCTCGTTTTTGTCTGTGTAAAATGAGAATCGCATAGAACACGACATGCGTCGCTTATAGGTTTTAGAAGGGGTATGACTAGAAGGTGGCAATTGGCCATATATGACCTTCTTCAGCTAGTTTGTCCAGTCAATTGACGATTTCCTCGTCCAATTTTATTTCCTCGAGCGAGAACGGTGTGCATTCAGTGGGTACATTCTGGTGCCGATGACCGGTTGACGTGTCAGGTTGAAAAGATGTCGTGCGTACAGAATCTGGGCTGGGCTGTGCTGATGGTGCTCGTGTGATGATCCCAAAATTGGAGATACAGGCGTACATAGCTAAATTGTTAGCTAGTTTGGCGTAACAGTACCTTTGTATGGTTACCCTTTAAACGTGACAGTAACAGCCCCATTTGGCACTACGCATACGATTAAGTTTTCCTTTTGTTTCTATTTTTAGCATCAAATAGACATTTTTCATTACGTTTCATCAGCGTTGTAGAAACTGAACCTTGCTGAAATTCAGCGGTAGCTACATATTCGGACAGTATCTGCCCGATTTGGCAGTAACGCATCAGTGTTGCAGAAACTCTGCGTTGCCGAAACTGGGCCTTGCGTTGTAGAAAACTGCGTTGTAGAAATTCAGCGTCAGCTATTGTTAGCTAGCTTGGTGTAACAGTACCTTTGTATGGTTACTGGTTTAGTCTTAAAACATGAGTAGCATGACAGTATCTGCCCGGTTTGGCAGTAACGTATCAGCGTTGCAGAAAACTCTGCGTTGCAGAAACTCGGCCTTGCGTTGTAGAAATTCAGCATCAGCTATTGTTAGCTAGCTTGGCGTAACAGTACCTTTGTATGGTTACTGGTTACCCTTTAAGCATGACAGTATCTGCCCTGCTAGCAGTAACGTATCAGCATGGCAGAAACTCTGCGTTGTAAATATTCTGCGTTGCAGAAACTCGGCGTTGCAGAAACTCGGCGTTGTTAGAAACTTGACGTTGTTAGAAACTCGACGTTGAAGAAAACTCGACGTTGAAGAAAACTCGGTGGCGTTGCATATATTCGGCGTTAGCTATTGTTAGCTAGCTTGGCGTAACAGTACCTTTGGGCTACTTGTTACCCTTTATGCATGACAGTATCTGCCCTGTTAGCAGTAACGTATCAGCGTTGTAAATATTCTGCGTTGCAGAAACTCGGCGTTACAGAAACTCGGCGTTGCAGAAACTCGGCGTTGCAGAAACTCGACGTTGAAGAAAACTCGACGTTGAAGAAAACTCGGCGTTGAAGAAAACTCGGCGTTGCATATATTCGGCGTTAGCTATTGTTAGCTAGCTTGGCGTAACAGTACCTTTGGGCTACTTGTTACCCTTTAAGCATGACAGTATCTGCCCTGTTAGCAGTAACGTATCAGCGTTGTAAATATTCTGCGTTGCAGAAAACTCGACGTTGAAGACTTTAAGCATGACAGTATCTGCCCTGTTAGCAGTAACGTATCAGCATTGTAAATATTCTGCGTTGCAGAAAACTCGACGTTGAAGACTTTAAGCATGACAGTATCTGCCCTGTTAGCAGTAACGTATCAGCATTGTAAATATTCTGCGTTGCAGAAAACTCGACGTTGGAGACTTTAAGCATGACAGTATCTGCCCTGTTAGCAGTAACGTATCAGCGTTGCAGAAACTCTGCGTTGTAAAAACTCTGCGTTGAAGATAACTCGGCGTTGAAGAAAATTCGGCGTGTTGCTTGAATGCGAAGGCTTGAGCACGGAAACGTTGAATGATTCGAACGAGGCAGTCAGTGAGCCGACTATGGAACCCCGATAGAGGGGGTGAAAGATAGTGGGAATGTTTTTAGTGTTGCTAACATAAAAAAAAAAAAAAAAAAAAACCTTTAAACACCGTGCAAGGCTGATGCGTGGGGCGCTACTACAATATGTAAACCTTAAATCGCAAAGAATGAAGTTGTGAAATATAATCACTCTACACAAGTATCACATGAGTGTCATTATTAAACTAAACTTAATTTACTTTCTGGTTGACATGACATTGGATGGTTACCAAATATGGTGGGTACTACGTCAGAATGTAATCACTTATGCGCGTACCCTTGCCTGAAACAACAGCTCAAAAATGTGCGGAGCATATTTTTGAATACTTTTTAGGGCACCAGTCGTCTGCCATTTTGATATTTTTGACCCATAATAGCCTTTGTTCAGTGTCCTGTGGAAACCTGTTGGAAATTAAAAACATCGATTCATTTTCTGAGTTTGCTATCAACACATTTATCGATATCACGATCGGTCTCTTAAGTACAACACTATGCGATACAAATATTTGAATCCCACTATTTATAATTACATTACGAATGCAAATACGAATGGTTAATTCACAAAACTACACACATGTATCCGGCAACAAATATTGAATAAGATTTTCAGTTACTTTTACCTTAATAAGGTTCGAAATCTTAAAATTCAAGTCAAAATTAAATTACCGGTGAAACATAATGTCTTTATTTTGTTCATTCAGGTAACCCTGGCGGTTTTTACACCCTGGAGCCACACAAGTCATCACTTTTATCACATTCCGTGCACTTATCGAACAGAAATATACATGAAAAGCTTTATTTTAATCACTTTTACTATTTGTGGTTTAGGTGCACCCAAACCATGAACATAGGATAATATGGATTTGACAACGTAATAATAATAGCAAGAACGAAAGGGATGGTCTTATTAAACTTTTAACTAGTGGAAGTGAAAAGGAACGATAATCGTCCGTCCTTATCACTGTGCCACTATTTTTTGTAAGACACTTAGCATCTACGTGACAGGCAAATGCGTTGAATACGTCACTTACGTCTGGTGGGAGTGAAATTAAATGTTTTCATTGTGAAAGTGGACACAAACAACTTATTCCAAGGCTTATTTTGAACAATTTCATCTGTGTTTATCTTCTAGATATGGTGTGATGCGAAGTACTAGGCTGTAAAAGTAGAAACGAGCGAAAAATTGCAGACATAACCTTTCGCAGGTAAATATAGTGTTTTTCAGTCTAATTCTAAATGAAACTGTTAGCAAACCATTTTAAAATGTTATTATTAAGTATGATAGTTGCTCACGTTCGTAAAATTATTATAATGTATAAATGGTGGTTTGGCCCGATGGTGCACTTGCAGATTTTTTCTTTCCATAGAATTCTAATTATTTATGAGTAAATTAAATGTTATTTGTATTTGTCGTTTTATTTTACCTTATCCTATTTAAATTATCCGAATAAGTTTGCCCAAACGGGTAATAGAGGGGTTATTTACTATGTTGTTTGTGGTAAGTAGGTACATGTAATTTTTCATTCTTCTAATGAAATCGATGATGATAGATATATATATATATTTATTTAATGTCGATAAGTTACTAAATATATCATTATTGACGAGTTGAAATTGAGAGTCGGGGATGGTGGAAGATAGTGTATACCTTAAAGTAAAAAAAAATATTATTTTTAAGTAAATAATGCATCTTTGCTAGTCAATATGAGTTGTCCGCAAACCGTTTACACCATTCGTCAGTAGAATCCAAAAAATGTAAACAATCCTAATAACTTGCATTATTCCATAATAAAGCACTTTTAAAACACAATCGTAGTTTTATTCCGAACGAGAAAGAGATCACATACATTTTTAGTAAAAAATATTGATATTTATAGTGTTAACCTAAAATTATATCTGCGAACGTATTTCACGATATGTTTCAAACACGTCAGATGCTATGGAATGTCAGCCATATTTGTTTACATTCTTTTTTTGGAATATACTGTCGGTTGGTATACGTTAAAATGCAATCTAATTGATATTCGGCAATAAAAAAATACTATTTCGTAAATTAAATTAAATACGGTACACTAAGAAACTAAAACTCCACTTAAATAAACATATTTGATATTACATTTTAATATCGTTTCATATAATAGGGTAAATGATGGGGTAATTTTTCTCGCATGGTAACAACGCTCACTATATATCCATCCCTCTTAGTGGCACACTCGGCGCGGCCCCTCGACCCAAACAAAGATCGTTGACAGGCATTGCCGGCGTCACCCACAGATAATAATAGACTCGGTCTATAAAATATGTCTATGGTTTCGGCAGTTCCGGGGCAATCTGCCGAATCCGAGGGGCCGCGCCGAGTGTGCCACTAAGAGGGATGGATATACAGTGTGTGACCTACAACCGGGGTGAAAATTTAAACGGTGCATTAATAAGCTGATCAACAATCATTTCCACATATTGTAATTAAAAAAAAAACTTTTTTTGGTAATTTTTTGTTCATGTATTTTTCATTATTATGGGTTCATTTACTTGAATTAAAAGTTATCAATAACTTATCATTTTTGAATCATTGAAAAATGTACAGTTTTTTTTTAACTGTAACAAATTAGTGTAAAAATAAAAACAAAATTAGTGTTATGACTTCGTACCTGGTATACTATCAAGATGTCTTGCGACTGACAAGCTACGACATCGTGATGCCAAGATCCAGTACTAAAGGTCCATAGCTTTGAATGACAATATCTCCGAACTTAACCACTTTGAAACACCGAGACCTTTACAGGATTATTGCCGATAGTCTAAGGAGTCCCTCATTTCATTTTTCTCCCGTGTTAAAGGCCACACACTGTATAGTGAGCGTTGTTGCCATGCGAGAAAAATTACCCCATCATTTACCCTATTATATGAAACAATATTAAAATGCAATATCAAATATGTTTATTTAAGTGGAGTTTTAGTTTCTTAGTGTACCTTATTTAATTTAATTTACGAAATAGTATTTTAAACTGTCATAGATACGTGGCGTTTTTCAAGCAAAATATACATCTTTGCCGAATATCAATTAGATTGCATTTTAACGTATACCAACCGACAGTAGAATCCAAAAAAAGAATGTAAGCAAATATGGCTGACATTCCATAGCATCTGACGTGTTTGAAACATATCGTGAAATACGTTCGCAGATATAATTTTAGGTTACCACTATAAATATCAATATTTTTTACTAAAAATGTATGTGTACTCTTTCAAGTTCGGAATAAAACTACGATTGTGTTTTAAAAGTGTTTTATTATGGAATAATGCAAGTTATTAGGATTGTTTACATTTTTTTGGATTCTACCGACGAATGGTGTAAACGGTTTGCGGACAGCTCATATTGACTAGCAAAGATGCATTATTTACTAAAAAATAATACATTTTTTTTACTTTTAGGTATACACTATCTTCTACCATCCCCGACTCTCAATTTCAACTCGTCAATAATGATATATTTAGTAACTTATCGACATTAAATTAAAAAAAAAAAATATATATATATCATCATCGATTTCATTAGAAGAATGAAAAATTACATGTACCTACTTACCACAAACAACATAGTACATAAACCCTCGATTACCCAAACTAGTTTGGGCAGACTTATTCGGATAATTTAAATAGGATAAGGTAAAATAAAACGACAACGTATATACAAATAACATTTAATTTACTCATAAATAATTAGAATTCTATGGAAAGAAAACATTTGCAAGTGCACCATCGGGCCAAACCACCATTTATACATTATAATAATTTTACGAACGTGGGCAACTATCATACTGAAATTACCCCAAAATTTTGGGTAATTATACCCTCCTTGCCCTGGCATCCCTCGAACAATAACAAAGTCACTGAATTATTTCCCTTTTCCGAGTTAATTATGGCCAAAATGCTTTCTAATGACTAGTATTTTTATCAGTTTACATTTTAAAATGGTTTTCTAACAGTTTCATTTAGAATTAGACTGAAAAACACTACATTTACCTGCGAAAGGTTATGTCAGCAATTTTTCGCTCGTTTCTACTTTTACAGCCTAGTACTTCGCATCGCACCATATCTAGAAGATAAACAGATGAAATTGTTCAAAATAAGCGTTGGGATAAGTTGTTTGTGTCCACTTTCACATTGAAAACATTTAATTTCACTCCCACCAGACGTAAGTGACGTATTCAACGCATTTGTCTGGCACGTAGATGCTAAGTGCCACACAAAAAATAGTGGCACAGTGATAAGGACGGACGATTATCGTTCCTTTTCACTTCCACTAGTTAAAAGTTTAATAAGACCATCCCTTTCGTTTTTGCTATTATTATTACGTTGTCAAATCCATATTAATCCTACATTCATGGCCGAATCCTACGTCAGATCAGACGACGCAACGGAGCCACGTCGAAGTTGATATTATTATGCTTATTTTTAGTTCGCAGTGCCTTAGTTTTTATTTTATTTTTATGCTGTGAAACTTATCGAAATAAAATATATGCATGGTTTCCATACTAATACATAAAATAGAAATATGAGTTCTCGAGGTAAGTTTACTGAAACAAGATTTTTCGAGAGTAGGTCATAAGACACCAGATCAAATGCCTTCGACAGGTCGAGGCAGCAGGCACAGACCGGCGTGCTTCTAGTTACATAGCACGCAACAGTGTGCTTCAGGCTCGAAATAGCACTTGTAGTCGCGAGTCCGGGTCTGAACCCAAACTGATTATCATGTAGCAAGAGTCAGTACTTTGCTTAATTGAACGTCAAGCACGCTGTTTTTTTTATAGTGCAACGCATAGAGAAAAGAAATAATGGTTTTATTGTAACACTACTGTTATACAGTGTGTGGCCTACAACCGGGGTGAAAATTTAAACGGTGCATTAATAAGCTGATCAACAATCATTTCCACATATTGTAATTTAAAAAAAATATATATTTTTGTAATTTTTTGTTCATGTATTTTTCATTATTATGGGTTCATTTACTTGAATTAAAAGTTATCAATAACTTATCATTTTTGAATCATTGAAAAATGTACATTTTTTTTTAAAACCGTATCAAATTAGTGTAAAAATGCAAACAAAATTATTGTTATGACTTCCTACCTGGTATACTATCAAGATGTCTTGCGACTGACAAGCTACGACATCGTGATGCCAAGATCCAGTACTAAAGGTCCATAGCTTTGAATGACAATATCTCCGAACTTAACCACTTTGAAACACCGGGACCTTTACAGGATTATTGCTGATAGTCTAAGGAGTCACTCATTTCATTTTTCTCCCGTGTTAAAGACCACACACTGTATGTTGACCAGCATAGCGCAGCGCAGGCCTGCTCCCGCGAACACCGAAATTCGTAAAAATAAATAAATTAAAGTGACAGAGACAAATCTTCGAAACTTGCGGATTTCCGTGTCCGCGGTATGGCCCCGATGATCGACACAGGCCGTCGTGGCCTGGTTATTTGCCTCCCGATATTGACTTAATAGCGTTCGCCGCTTCGCAAGCCGGTATTGTATCACCTTTTTGTCATTGCCCAGATGCTCAGCCCCAGGGACGGCATCGTTCGTGCGTGAGTCTAAATTAGGCTTCACAGTGAAGTGCTCCCTGAAAACATTAGCAATATCCGTGGGGTCATTAACGCCATCGACACTGAGAATGCCAGTGCAGAAGTCTTTATATGAATGATGTTTAGCCAATATATCCATTTTCATTTGGTGTTGATAATTTTGGCACCATTTTAAATTAGATTTAGATAAGAATATAGACTATTGTCTACCTACTACCTTCACATGTTTTTCCAAAGTGAATACTTACTTACTGTTGATGTCCCAGCATAAATTACCATAAATGGCCGCCTTGCCCTCCCATGAGCCTCCCTGACGTGTTTGTTCCAGCCAATAATACGACGTTTAGCATTTTTATAAGTTTGCTACGCTCGATAGATCTATTAGTATTTGTTGTGGATTCACTTAGGGCTGATATAATATCACACTACAAGTGACTTCGTGCGCGCCTTGAAAAACACTGTTTTTACAAAATTAAAGATTGAGCGCAGTAACGCGCTCTAAGTATGTTCGATTGTGTATGATATGGAAGCGAAAATGGCGTTGAACGGTATGTGGTTGGCAATAACAAAATAGGTCTAGTTCTGAAGTTATTTGATTTATCCGCACTTAACCCGATCCGCACTTAGCCCAACATCATATCAGCCGAAAGACGTCCACTGCTGAACATAGGCCTCCCCCAAGGATTGCCACAATGACCGGTCCTGTGCCACCCGCATCCAACGGACTCCTGTGACCTTCACCAGGTCATCAGTCTACCTTGTGGAGAGCCTACCCACGTTGCGCTTTCCGGTACGTGGCGGAGAGCTATATCGGTTACTTTGGTTCTTCTCCATTGCCCTTTGGGGGCTCTGGGGGACTTAAAGCCTTCTTATGAGGCCCATTGTAAGCGACCATGCATACTGATCAAAGACTTTCGCCTTCAAACACTGCGGCATAACCGAAATGGTACGTGAATTAAATTTCCTTTGCTGTACCTAGCTATTTTATATTTACACTACCTACTAAAAACAAAAAAAAATACCCTTACTAGCTCGTAAAGCGCTCGTTTATCCTTTAATACCAGCGGGTAAAAACGAATTTTAATCCCTAGTGAGTAAAGTAAAGACATGACCTTGGGGCGTACCGCGAAATAGCATTCGTTTGATAGATAAAAAACGTAAAATGCTCATATATCAGTCGTTCCATAATAATTATAGTTAAATAAATTGTTTGAAAATTTGGTGAAAAATACAACCTACTTTATATTTTACTGAATTTAATTCATAAGCCCTAAAATTCCATAACAAGATAACCTTTGCTTAAATTAACTATTAATGATGATAATGTTCTGTATGTTGACTACACGAAATTACAAGACGCAGAAATGTCAACATTGTCAATTTCACCGACTTCGACATGCGTACTATATAATTACCTTTTCATCACACTTGCTGTCTAAGCGCGCCATTGCTTGCATGCATCATTGTATCATTGTCAGAAATGTAAGTACATCATTTAATAATATTTTGTCTTAAAACTTATTTTTTTGTCGGCAACTATTATGAAAAACATTGTATGCATCACGGTCGGTAAGCGGAATACTTACTCGAGATATTAGAAGCCCTCCGGCTACGGCGTCGGGCTTCTAACACTCTCGTTAGTAATTCCGTACTTACCTCCCTTGATGCACAATGTACTATTTTAAGTTTCCTTGCTATAGGCTTAGCACGCACTGTGGTTTTTTCTTGCGGTTGCGGTCTGGCCAAAAACGCCGGACCGCGGAGAAACTTGTTGCGTTTCCGCGGTTTTCACGTTCAGTATGATAATGTATTCCTCATGTGTGGCCTTAGTTTTAAGAACTAAAAAAAAATGTCTTCGCGAACATAAGTACTGGGTGCATCCTCCAATAGATCAAACATATTTGAAGGAATATTTTTGTAAAATATACATTGATGTACGAAACGACAAAGACATTTTTTTTAACTACTACTGTGTGACAATTACTAGCTTTGATAAATTATTGCGAATAGTTGGCCCACATCTGCAATGACTCCGACGACATAATGCAGCGCACAACACACACCTCACTGCTCCGCTCTCTGAGACGAACTGATGAAAAAACCGCTTTTTACGGACCGCAGTGGTGGCGCTGCCGTACATGAAGTACATAAAAACTTGTGCTTGTGAACCGCAAATCAAAATGTAGCAAGTTGCGTTATTAAAATCAGTTACTGGAAGTGTGCTAATAAAGAATGCCGTACGTTACATTTTTTGCGGTGGCGTAACCGCTTTTTAAAAACCGTAGTGCGTGTTAAGCCATAGTGAGGAGAAAAGTTTGTGTTACACACCGGCGCAATAGTGCATTACTTTATAGCCGCCGGGACTAAAGGGGCCGGCCGAAGGCATATAGATAGACGGCCTGAGGCGGGCAGGTATGTATAGTGCTTTTCTCAAACATGCAATGAAATAAATAACAAAAATATCAAAGTTTAATTTTTTTATATGCTTAGTATTGCATAGTAGCAGAATGTCATGATACTCATGATGCCTGTATCACAAATTTATGTGGAATGGAATTAAAAAAGAGCACTTTGCTGGCCTAGGCCTTCAAGAATTGTATTAAATTCCATTAACAACCTCTTGTACTAGTCGCACCTGAAACGTCAGGCTATTCGCAGCCTATTATAAGTTTTTATGAAATCACTTTTTATGAAATCAAGTTCGATTATTAAAATTAATTACGTTCGATTTAAATTAACTCAGTAACGATGTGACAGTAGGTATAAATCTTTATATTTTATATTACAATATACTTTGACTTTGACTTCGAAAACTTTACACATAGCGGCTCCAAGGATTTTAGAACCACGATATGCTATGAAAAGTCCTAAGCCTACTGATAATATAAGGTCCTAATTTATTAGATGCAGATATTTTTACAGCTGATAGTACTCGGTCTCTGGAGTATATTAAACCGTGAAACATTATAGCTTTTACGATGTTTTTTTGGAGAAAACTGAAAAACAAATTTGCTACGTAAAAACACCCTGTTTATGTGATTATTAAATAAAAACTCATTGAACAAGATTCTAGCACCTCTTTTACTAACTGGAACTGGCCACAAATACTTCATTGTCAATGACATGACAGACAGTGTTATTGTGACATGTGATAATGCACATGATGATTTTTTTAGACGAAATTATAATTATTTTTTTTGTTAGGAAAATGAAATCAAAAAAATTACATGAAAAGATTTCTTAATTTATATTTAAAGTTAATTATTTTAATGTAAAGTATCATGTGTTAAAATATCTGCAACTAATAAATTAGGACCTTATATACCTGTATACAAGGACGGTCGTGCGAACCTACCGGCGACAGACAATTGGAAACAGCAACCGTCGAGTTCAGTATCGCGGGCCTCCTCCCCGACCACTCGCGGACACTACACTAACGTTGTTCACTAGAATTATTCCCTTTACGTGTCTTTCTAAAACGCATTTTTTTTATATTTACTAGCATATTTACAGTGTAAATATCTCCTACCCGGTATGGATTTTCTGGTGCTTTCGTAACTCTGCCTTTGTAATACACATGTACTCACAAAAATTACATTTGTGAGGCTTAACACCAGCGTGTGCCATCTCATGTATTCGTAGGTGTGATGACCGACTGAATCCTTTGTTACATGTGCTGCATTTAAATGGCTTCTTCCTAGTGTGAATACTGGGAATCCTCTGATGCCTTCGTAAATCCCAACTAGTGCGACACCTGTACTCACAGAGATTACATTTGTAAGGCTTAACGCCAGTGTGTATCATCTCATGATTTTGTAGGTTCGATTTATAAGTGGACTTCAAGTCACATGTGCTGCATTTAAACGGCTTCTCCCCAGTATGAACCCGTTGGTGAACTTTTAAGTAACTACGCTGAATGCACCTGTACTCACAGAGATCACATTTGTAAGGCTTAACGCCAGTGTGTATCATCTCATGATTTTGTAGGATAAATTTCTGAGCGAACTTCAAGTCACATGTGCTGCATTTAAACGGCTTCTCTCCAGTATGAATCCTCTGGTGCTTTTGTAAAACTGAGCGAGTACTGCATCTGTACTTACAAAGATTACATTTGTAGGGCTTAATGCCAGTGTGTCTCATCTCATGACTTTGTAGGTGTGATTTCTGACTGAACTTTTTGTTGCATAGGCTACATTTAAATGGCTTCCGTCCCGTATGTACCATTTGATGTGTTACAAGCCGTGATTTCCAGGGGCTTTTGTAATCACAGTGGCTACACTGAAAAGGCTCCTTGCCAGTATGTGTCATTTTGTGAAGTAGAAAGTGTTTTTCGCCATTACACTTGTAATCACAAGTGCTACATTTGTAAGTCTTTCTCCCGGCGCGTATCTCTTGTTGTTTGTGTGAATTACCTTCATTGGGACATGTATTTACATTGTGATTATTTATATGAGCCCGTAAATTGTCCTTATGACCTGTCGTGTACTCGCACACATCACACATGAAATACGTCACACCATGATCTTTCTTCTCGTGCTCTAGTAAAAGCAACTTCGTATGAAATTTAGAACTACAAAAAGCACATGATAACTCTTGGATTCTGGACGAATTATGAGAATGTTGCATGTGATTCCTTAAAATAATCTTGTCAGTGTAACGTTCGCCGCAGTGTTCACACGTGTAAGGTTTCTCCCCACCGCGCATGCTCGTGTGTCCCTCATCGCCGCGGAGGCGCTCGAGCCTCACGGAGCAAGTCATCGCGAGCTGTCGCCGGGCGCGAGGACAGACTGCAACAACAATACAAGTCAAACGTGAGACCACGCGAGTGTGAGAGGGATAGAAAATGAGTGACGGTTTCGGCATCTGTAGTTGAGCTGCTGAACTTCACATGTTAATATACTTGAACAATTATGAGCTGAGCTTGTTCTCTTAAAATTCCAGTAGCCTTGGGTTGTAAACCACAAAGTAATATATATAACAAGCGCTCAGTAAAAGCAGAATATAACCGCCGTAGAAAGTTAGTATAGATTATCGACAATATGGACTCTATTATTTGCACAATAGACTACAAAATAAAAAAACTAAATAATGGCGCTCATAACTTTTTCTACATTTTGTAACGGCCAGGTAGTCGAAAAAAATTTTCTGAGTAGAAAAAGGACAATATGGTACCGTAAATGTTCACTAGATTATCGGCTCTGTACCCTTATCTTAACAATAAAAATGCGTTGACCAAAAAATAACACTTCCCACATTCTGCACTTAGAGATAAAAGGCGAGCCGCCAGGATCATTAGTCGCGTGCCATTATTTAGTTTGTATATTTTGTTGTCTATTATTGTGCAAAGAATAGAGTCGATAATCTATACTAACTTTCTAAGGCAGTTATATTCTGCTTTTACTGAGTGCTTGTTATCTTCCTTTGTGATTTACAACCCAAGGCTACCGGAATTTTAAGAGAACGAGCTCAGCTCAAAAAAGTTCAACTATACTGTGTAAACATTTTAGTTAATATATTTATCGTTAATTCCACTTTGTCCTTTTACAGATAGTTTTGGAATGAATGGTTTGTACGATTTTGGGTGATTATAAAGGACACGTTTTTTTTCTTTATACTAAAAATAAATAAAAAACGGAAATATTTGAAAAATCGTGCCTTCTATCGCCAACACGTCCAGTCACTCGTGGCCCTAATTACAGCGCGTGATCAATAATTGCCGTAGAGTCTGGCGGCGATGGTCCTAGCTGTACTCACGCGACACGCAGTCCTCGCCACTCGTCCCCGACACCTCCGACTCGCCTGCCCGCGCCTCCACTGCAACAATAATTGCCGTAGAGTCTGGCGGCGATGGTCCTAGCTGTACTCACGCGACACGCAGTCCTCGCCACTCGTCCCCGACACCTCCGACTCGCCTGCCCGCGCCTCCACTGCAACAATAATTGCCGTAGAGTCTGGCGGCGATGGTCCTAGCTGTACTCACGCGACACGCAGTCCTCGCCACTCGTCCCCGACACCTCCGACTCGCCTGCCCGCGCCTCCACTGCAACAATAATTGCCGTAGAGTCTGGCGGCGATGGTCCTAGCTGTACTCACGCGACACGCAGTCCTCGCCACTCGTCCCCGACACCTCCGACTCGCCTGCCCGCGCCTCCACTGCAACAAACACCACGCGGATGATGTTCTACATCACAATACAGTATTAACATATACAGGGTGATCAATCCAAATGGGTCAGTATGGAGGTTATGGGGACCATAACAGATAGCGAAATCTTGTCTTAGGAACCATGAGAACGATTTTAATAAAAAGAAAAACATTCATATGCACAAGTGGCCTAATTAAGGTACGAAATCTTTAAGAGCCCTTATAATGTTACGATTGTATAATATACTATTATCAACTACTTACATACCTAATAATTTTTACTATTGAACTGGGGTTCAAACACAGAAATAATGAAATGTACAATTTTCAAGATTAATTGCAGTAACTCTTAAAGAAAACCTATCGGATTACCACTACTCATTGAGGGTGGATCGGACCCGCGAGTAATTAAGAAACGGGTACACGGGTAAGCGCATTTCAAATAAAATAAAATAAAGTACATTTGTGTTGAAGTAGGTATGCAGGTGCAGTAGCGAGGCTCCCCCGGACAGACGGCTCGTGAGGGAGGCGCTCCAGCAGCACCGAGCAGGCTCTCGGCGCGAGGGACTCCTGCGGGGCCGCGGCCGGGGCAGCGGCCGGCCAACCTACATGTTATAACGGTTTGTACATTTGGACCACAGGATATTTGTCTGGAAGACAAACATTCATCAAATGATAGACATTACAGAAAGTAATATTTGAAAGCATTGCAAGTTGTTTTTTAAATATCAATAAAGTCATTGTATGCAAGTGGACTATCAAGTCAGTAAGCAAGCATACATTTTATATTTTAAACACAAATGGGTCTTAATTTCATACACTTTCGTTTAAAACGTATCTTGATCAACATGACGCCAGAAACGTCAGAATATTACAGTAATACCCCGCTTTACTCGACACCGCTTAGCGCGGATTCGCTATAACGCGAATTTTAAATCGTCGCCGAATCGATGTCGCTGACTGGTTGTTTCCATGCGCGCGGGCCACGCGGCACATCACGCCATCTCCTTCTAACTAGAATTAATATATTTTTTTTTTATGTAAAATGCTAAGATTCTTAAAAAAAGAGATTAGATTGTAATTGTTCAAGTAAAATATCAACTATTTTCTAATACAAGCAGTTTGATTTTAAATTTAGTACCATAATTGAGTGACCCCGATATACGCGAATTCCTCTGGAACACATCACTCGCGTAAAGCGGCATATTACTGTAAATGTAAACATACACAATTAGCACCCGTTTTGTCATTAAAATATGAGTTAATCCTGAAAGTATTGTGCTTATATTGATTTAATCAATATAAGCACAATACTATAATTATACAAATTGAAGAACTGGGTCACATTGTAAAATGTAACTTTATAAAACGCCACACTGATGTATGATGATATCCAATTAATTTATTGTGGAGATAGAATTTGAAGTGAACTATGTTTTTACCATCATAGTCCATGCAGTAAGCCTGTATAATACCTGGGTCGCGTTTTATAAAGTTACAATTTACAATTTCGCTGTTTGCCTCTCTAATGCACGCACATATTGGCTAGAAAGAGAGGCAAACAGCGAAATTGTAAATTGTAACTTTATAAAACGTGACCCTGGTGATATTTTTTGTGAATATCATTGTCAAATAATATTCTAAGGACACACAATCCTACAAACTTTCCATTGGGAAGTGCTCACAGTACAAGCTTTGTTTAGTTTATGTCATGTAGTCTCAGGATAATAATTTATCTTTGTATCATTTATGTTCCTGTAGAGGAATAAGCCTGTTATAATTGTTTCATTACTTACCACGAAACACCACCATAGTGACTTTGGGGCGGTGCAGGGGCTCCGGCCCCAGCTCAAGCTCCTCTTTCAGCACATGGTCAGTGAATAGGCCCGCTCGTGCTTCGCTGTCCGAGAAATAAAGCTCCTCCTTCACATCCAGTCCTTCATAATCGTCTTCCATGCATTCTGCTTCTTCTTTAACAACTGGCAAAGAATGTATCAATTTAGCTTCAAACTAGTCACACATAGTACATTAGTTACATTACGGTGTACAGTATGGGGTTACAAAAACAGGAGTGTAGGTACATGTTTCTAACTTAAGCGTCGCAGGCTTCGTAGGCTACGGCAGCCTGTCTATGCGAATATATGAAGTAACTGCCCCAAACTCACCGTCGACCGAATCTACGTCACCGTGTTCCTCTTTCACGCGCATAGCGTTTAGCGACATCCTGCGACCGAAGTATTATTATAGTCCACAGTAATGCAACAGCAGAAACTAACAAGAGAATAACAAAATAAGACTGTAATCACGGTAAAGTGCTTAAAGTGAATGTGAAGTTGACTTGAGGTGTATAGATAGCTGTCAACGTCCCTCGTATCACCTGACACTGACAGCATCACGGTGACAGCATGGAAACTAATATTGCACGGCCATGTAAGGCATAGCTTTGTATTCATGTAATGCAGACCATAATTAAATAATCGGCTGCTCTATTTTTCAACATTTTTTAAATAACTTTTCGCTCAGTAAATCCCTGATGGGACAGTAATAAATTGTTTAGCTACTACATATTGCAAAATATTAAAACTATTTCGTAACTCAATCTAATGCGACTGTTGTGACGATGAGAAGCCGTCACTGCCGACCGCTTAGTACAGGCTTATTGTGATCTGTCCTTATCTGTGGACGGCGATGACATTTTTTAAGATTTGAGGTTATACTAACAAAACGTCATTAATTTATGGAATCGCTTCACAATATTTGTTACTGTTGCTAGGAAGTACGCGATATACATTTATTTAAATATATTGTGAAATTATTTGTGACGGACGATGGACGTGACGCTTGCATGTTGCTGCTGCCTGCGGCGTGCTCCGGACAAGGACCTGACGACGCCGTACACGCAACTCGGCATAACGGAGATATATTCCGACATGCTCGAGCAGTGCTTCGATATACATGTTCGTAAAACATCCTCGTTAAATTAAATCAACCTACACTGAAGTTTTGAACTCATATTTATAAAATTGTACCAGCGGCATTGTATCTGAATCTGCGTTGATGGGCATAATTTCATATTTTTATATCCAGATGTTGGAAGGCTCGGGCTCGCGCGGCATCTGCTGGAAGTGCGTTGGCCGCCTGCGAGACGCGAGCGACTTCAAGCGGCAAGTGCAGCGCTGCCAGGCAAAGCTGCTGACGTGGCTGAAGGAAGAGAACCGCGTCAAAGGTAGCAAAGTCCTTCCGTTGATTGGAAAAGTTCCAATAATCATAGGTGTTCTGTTTAGTTTTGGATACTTATTTTCTTGTCACACAAAATTATTTCAGAAGCTGTTAATTCACTGAACATTGATTGTGTAGATAAGATTTTTTACATTAACATTGCAGTGTCAGTAAAACATTATCTGTAGGTGGAAACCCGTAGGGCCCAGTGTGTAGGGGCTTCCTGGCGCAGGCATGAGTTTCACAGGACTGTATATTATCTTGGTTTTTTTGTAGACAGTCTGTTTTTCATTAGCAGGAGGTTCCAGGTTCAAATCCCGGTGAAGGCATTATTTGTGTATTTGTTTACCACAAATATTTGTTTCTTGGTTGTGGCTGTCTATGTATTTAAGTATCTATCTATAATATGTATTATTATATCACTCTGCACTGTACCCATATCACAAGCCTTAATTAAGCTTACTGTGGGATTAGGTTGATTTTTGTAAGATGTCCCAAGATAAGAAAAAAAAGTTCTAGAGATAATTTTGAGAACTGGGATATGTATCCAACATGTAGTACCCTTTGGAGAAATTTCTTGTGTTGTACACCTGCTGTACCTTGTTGTACCCATGCACGGATACATCAATACATGCACAAATGATCTAGTCCCAGATCTTGTAAGTATATAAAAAAATCAACAAAAATGATAATACAGTTATAATTATAATAAGATGAAAGATGGCTAACCTTAACCTAATATAGTTGTCATTAAGATTTAGACATCAGTCATACATGAAATAGAGGTATTAAAACCACACCACCTCACAAAAGGTGTTGATTTCACCAGAGCATAGTAAATAGTGATCTGTGTTGTGTTTGTTCCATTTAGAGGAAGAACCTGCAGTGGAGCCCGAGCTGCAGGATGGAGACGGGGCCAGTGAGGAGCCTGTGTTGTGTGAGTACATGCTCTACCCTTTATGTTATATTAAAAAAATAATAACATTATTGTTTTCTTAAACATTCACGTCTCTTAATATTAATATTAACAAGTATTCATGCAAGATAAAACCTACTTGAATCCATTGATGTCGTAAAAATTTATGTTAGCATTTTTCTAGCGTTTTAAACAAACATCTTTTACTCATCATATTTCATATTCTTGTCCATTGCGCTATTGTTACTCTGAAAATAATAGTTACTATGCTAAAAATGTTTAATTAAAGTTACCTATAACTCGTTCAGTGTGACATCCGTTACTGCAAAAGAAGTGTTTTTTACACTTTTTGACCAAATGACGAAATCACATGTTCATAGTTGCGTATTTTGATTTCGGCTTATTTTCGGTGTTGGAATGCTTACTATTTGTTCAAGTTTTGTGATGCTTTAAGGTTATTTCTATATTATTATTAGGCTTAGGACATTTCATAGCATATCGTGGATCTAAAATCTTTGGAGTCGCTATGTGTAAAATTTTCGAAGCCAAAGTCAAAGTATAATGTAATATCAAATATAATGATTTATACCTACTGTCACATCGTTACTGAGTTCATTTTAATGACACGTAATTCATTTAAAAATATAAACTCGATTTCTTAAAAAGTGCATACGAAATACCAAAAACCATAAAAAAACAAGACAATTAGTGTTCAAGACAAACTACAAAAAGTCTTAGATCGAAACTATGGATGAAAATGGCGAAAGATTCATGTCGTTTTTCTCGAAAGTTTAAAATCTTTCAAGTAAATTAAGTATATGTAACTTTCGAAAAATAAACAAAACTGACGTTTGTCTGCCTTTGAAGCAAATAGACTTCACTTCACGTTGACGTCACATAAAACACAGATTCCAACAGAATGATTCCAATTTATAAGTAATTCATCATAATTAATAATTTCAAACTCTTTAGTCAACTGATATTGACATGTAGTCTGAGCAAAATGAAAAGTCACGTGTTTGTATTTACGAGAGCCAATACATTCGGAGTCTCCATAATGCAATAAAGTAATGCAAAAAAATGTATTTCATACGTAAAACACTTAAAAGATGCGAAAGGTTCAATCGAAGCTCTGTAACGAAAGACACTTTATTTTATTGAAAAATACAGAGGCCTTTAAAAGGTACACGTATCTTTCGTGTTTGTTTTCATCGCTAATCGGAACCCTGATTTCGACGACATCCGAAATGGTCATAATTCATAACCGACGGCACCATAATAAAGAAATACCACGATTCCGACGTGAACGACGTTTGTTTTCGACGCACAAAAACCTTAAAGACAGTGTGAAGAATGATTCATAAAGTAATTTTGGTGTGATTTGTTCAGTAAACCGATGCGAGTCAATATAATAGCTTGTATCGACCGATAAAGTTTCATCTGTTGCAATTAATGTTTGTATCACACTATTATAAAATGCACTGTAAACTTAATTTCATTATACTGTTTATCTACGTATAAAAAAACACAATATAAAATGTTCTTTAACAACTAAAGATTCAATAGAGCCTAAAACCATGGCATGCTAACAAAAGTCTTTTATTACATTTAATACAATATCATACACTTTGACTAAGACTTCGAAAATTTTACACATAGCGGCTCCAAGGATTTTAGAACCACGATATGCTATGAAATGTCCTAAGCCTAATTATTATATATTTATGTTGTATTTAGAAGTCCTTCTGAGTTCTCTGTTCGATTTTGTAATTTAGTCTAATGTAATTTACTTTATTCATACTCTCTCAGAAAAGTGGCTGTGGCCAAAATGTTACATTAAACTAGGATATCTCATATTATTTTTTGGAAATAAAAAGAATACGAATTTATTATAAAACTGTGTTTAAAATCTTGCCTATTTCTAAAAATTCAGAATTATCCTTGATTTTGGCCGTAGCAAATGTGTCCTGTGGAATATACATGCAGTTTTGCGACCTTGTTCTATTTGATTGGATATAATATCAAAAGAAAGATGCCAAAATACACAAACCTTCCCAAATTCATTAACAAATGTATACAAACTAATTTACTATAGTTAAATAATTTACTAATTTACTGTAGATAGAGATACTAGTGCAGGAATACTGTGAATGTAACTAGCCATGAACATAAGTAGCTGCAACATGTTACATCATTTCCTGTACTCATTGTCAGCTATAAATAGCTAATTATTTATAAACTTTAGGGGAGGAGCATGCGGTCAAGTCAGAGATGCCATATGAAGATCTGCCAGAAGATCGACCTGATGAGATGTTGCGTGAGTATTTACAAATCGTTGGAGATATTCTGAGCTACTCCAGCTGGCTCGGAGCACATTAGAATGTTTCTTTAACATGTTGACTGCCATGAAGATCACCTGCTGGATTAACACCATGCTGGCAGCGAAGTTGTTACACAATAAAGTATATATTCGGGCACCGGCTGTAGTCGCGCTTACATACAAGTGTTAATATGTGATCGTTTTTCGGAAAACGTCCCACTTTGTCGATATGCAGTTATGAGTAATTCCAAATACTACAGATCATACGCTATCTTTTGGTGTAATATATATGTAACTAAGTCCTATAGTTATTTTGTATAAATTCCTCAAAGATGCAGAAGAGAAAAAGCAACTATTGAGAAAACGTTCCTTAAAGTTTGGGACGGCAAAAAACACACTTGTACTTTGAAGTTATGGAATGGTTAGTATCAAATGAATTGACATATGTTCAGGATTTGAAATAAGTCAAAATCTTGTTTATAACTTCAGTACTTTGAATTTTACGGAGGTTTGAACATAAAAAACAAAGAATATATGTCAATCATGAATATGGGTTTATTTTTTAAATTTAGAACACGACACGCAGATTAATCATTAAAGTTGTATTTATAAATGTATTCGCAGGCTAAACAATGCACATATAATACTATGGAACCCTTCCGATATTTCACCAGAGCACAGTAACGCTGATAGTGATCTGTGTTGTGTTTGTTCCATTTAGAGGAAGAACCCGCAGTGGAGCCCGAGCTGCAGGATGGAGACGGGGCCAGTGAGGAGCCTGTGTTGTGTGAGTACATGCTCTAGTGCAGGAATACTGGGAATGTAACTAGCCATAGACACAAGTAGCTGCAACATGTTACATCATTTCCTGTACCTACTCATTGTCAGCTATAAATAGCTAATTATTTATAAACTTTAGGGGAGGAGCATGCGGTCAAGTCAGAGGTGCCATATGAAGATCTGCCAGAAGATCAACCTGATGAGATGTTGTGTGAGTATTTACAAATCGCTTGTAATATTCTGAGCTACTCTAGATGGATTAGAGTTCATTAGAATGTCTCTTTAACTGACTTTAACTTTAATGTTGAAATAACCACCCAATAAATTGAATAAAGTACATATTGAATGAATAATTCATGTCACACGAGATTGAGTGTCCACTCGTTGCTATCCAGTGTTGTGGTCGGGCACCGGCTGTAGTCGCGCTGACATACAGGGTGAACGATATAAAGAGTTACCAATTTCAAAGAACTGAGATATTTTAGTGGTAACCAGGGCCCGTAATTTTCATGCCGATGACATCAATTTGACGTCACGCTCCATTTAGGGTGATCCAAAATAGTTGTATTGTTAAATATTAATCATTAGTCGTCAATCATTTTAATCATGTACAAATAACTTCAAAAGTAGTATATTTACCCATTTCAAAAGTAGTAGTTATTTCCCTCAGTTAATGCTTTTAAAAATCGACTTGACAAATGGCTTTTGGACAATAAATTGGACTAATAATTTATTCGAGCTCTGTGATGTGAAGTGACTTTTGTGAAATTTACCAACTTGAACTATATATTAACTTTTTTTTTTTGGACACTGTATGACATAGGCACATCAGCTAAAAGCTGCTCGCCTATAATAAATAATAATAATAATAATAATTTACACTTGAAATAAATAATACCTACTTGATACGTGAAACATAAGTAAAACTATTTGATTTGTTTTCATACATACATTTTATTTAATGACATTGTTAAAACATTTCAATAATTACGTAAAAAACAGGATTCCTCTTTAACGTAAAGCACGTATCAAGTAGGTATTATTTATTTCACGTGTAAATAGACTACTTTTGAAGTTATTTGTACATGATTATAATGATTGACGACTAATGATTAATATTTAACAATAAAACTATTTTGGATCACCCTAAATGGAGCGTGACGTCAAATTGATGTCATCGGCATGAAAATTACGGGCCCTGGTGGTAACAATTTATTACTATAAGTAAGAAAAAATAAGAGAATGAATATTACATTTTGTGATTAAATTAACTTTTTGTCAGTTATGACTATGTTTTACCTTGACTATGGTCTTCAAATGGTAAACAATATTTGCTCGCAGCACGTTTGTGACCCAGTGGTAGTGGTATGTGCCAGTGAAATGCGATCGCTTTCTTCATTGCATTTATACTAGCATGTTTATTTGCTCTCAATTTTCTCTTCAAAATAAACCAGATAAAAAGTCCGAAACTCACTGCACTGGAGAAATAACACGTGAAATTTGGTTTTCAGCCATTTATGGTTCTTACGAGCTTTATAAACCGAATCTCAGTCTCGTTCTTATGTTTGTGGTTTACAACCCAAATTTTTGCGTGCCTAAGACTTAAAATGCAATATCCAAAATATAACTTAGCATATAGTTAGTTAAGGAAGTTTGTGTATTCTTGTATAAATATACGACTAATGTATGTATTTCTCAAAATGTGAAATACTGCTGTGTCACGTACTTCTGTTATTTTTCCAATAAAGAAAATGAAATAAAAATAAAAAACATATTTCTGATAATAACCCGCCATTACTTTGACACCAGACTTAATAAAATATACTTGGTAACACTTCACATCGTTCCCCCTGTACAAATGTTACATGGTTAATATTAGCATTGTGTTTGTTTGCTCTAGTTGAAATGCTCGGGGCAGAAGTGGAGGACGGAGACAGGGCGGGTGGAAGCACTGAGTTGATGCCGGGTGAGTACACTCTCTTGCAGCAATCCTTTGTTTGTGTTTCTGACCAAATCAAATCCGTAGCTTAATGGTTGCATTGTATGTTTCCTTCAGGTGGAGGCCCCCTAGCCAAGCCAGATATTGTGGACGACGATGAGACTAGTAATGAACTGTTGCGTAAGTAAAATCAACGTCATTATAAGTATATGGCACTGATAAATTAGCCAAATTGTTTAATTTTTTTTTAATTTACAGGATAATATTTGACAATATAAAATACTCGTGCTTGTTCTGTTAATTAAAAAAAAACATACCTTCACAATATCGCACCATTCACACCTACAATCCATTCCAACACTATCTGTAGAAGAAAGGCCACACTGCAAATTAACGATAAAACATTTAATTAATGTTACCCAGCATTACAGTCTTAACACGTGGAGTTCAGCAACTCAACTACAGATGCCGTAACCGGCGCTCATTTTCTGTCCCTCTCACACTTGCGTGGCCTCACGTTTGACTTGTATTGTTGTTGCAGTCTGTCCTCGCGCCCGGCGACAGCTCGCGATGACTTGCTCCGTGAGGCTCGAGCGCCTCCGCGGCGATGAGGGACACACGAGCATGCGCGGTGGGGAGAAACCTTACACGTGTGAACACTGCGGCGAACGTTTTAGTAACAAGACTATTTTAAGGAATCACATACAACATTCTCATCATTCGTCCGGAACTCAAGAGTTATCATGTGCTTTTTGTAGTGCTAAATTTCATACAAAATTGCTTTTACTAGAGCACGAGAAGAGAGAACATGGTGTGTCGTATTTCATGTGTGATGTTTGCGAGTACACGACAGGTGATAAGAACAGTTTGCTGGCTCATTTGAACATTCACAACGTAAATACACAACCAAGTCGTGAGACGACGCACGTTGGCGTTAAGCCTTACACATGTAATTTTTGTAAGTACAGGTGCATTACTAGTTCAGATTTACGAAAGCACCGGAGAATTCATACTCGGGAGAAGCCGTTTAAATGCAGCACATGTGATTCGAAGTTCCGTTGGAAATCAAATCTACAAAGTCATGAGATGACACACACTGGCGTTAAACCTTACAAATGTAATTTCTGTGAGTACAGGTGCAATAAGCGTAGTAACTTGCGAGTTCACCAGAGGATTCATACTGGAGAGAAGCTGCTTAAATGCAGCACTTGCGACTTGAAGTTCAGTCAGAAATCACATCTACAAACTCATGAGATGAGACACACTGGCGTTAAGCCTTACAATTGTAATCTTTGTGAGTACAGGTGTATTACAATGGTACAGTTACGAAATCACCAGTGGATTCATACTAGAGAGAAGCCGTTTACATGCAGCACATGTGACTTGAAGTTCACTCAGAAAATAATTCTACAAAGACATGAGATGACACACACTGGCGTTAAGCCTTACAAATGTAATTTCTGTGAGTACAGGTGCATTAGGCGTAATAACTTACGAGATCACCAACGGATTCATACTGGAGAGAAGCCGTTTAAATGCAGCACATGTAACAAAAATTTCAGTCGGCGACCAGACTTACGAAGACATGAGATGGCTCACGCTGGCATTAAGCCTCACAAATGTAATCTCTGTGAGTACAGGTGCATTACTAGTACAAATTTACGAAGGCATCAGAAGATTCATACCGGGTAGGAGATATTAAAATATTGTCGAACCGGGTTACTCACGTATTTAAGTCGATGATTGCTCGACATGTTCGCCAGCCTCAAGCCATGACAATAGGTCATTCTTTGTTTTAAGGATTTAGCCACATGCAGCCACGTATTTCTGAGGGAAGACGCATTGCGTGCTGCATTACGACCTGCATACACTGGACCCACCAAGTACTGGAAAGGGACGTCAAGATCTTCAAGCTAATGGTTAAGGGAAAACCGGTTCCAGTATCAATAGATCGGTTAAAACCGGCCTATATTATAATAGCAACAATCATCCCGAAGAAACCAGAGCAAACACAACGGAATACCTAGTGGTAACTAGAACAAGATCAGGTCGTGAAGTACGCCGACCATGCTATTATCGCCCGTAGTGACGGTCTCAAGGGGGGAGTGATGTGGGGACCCGGGCCACATGTTCAATTCGTGTAGTGTTTTATTGTGTACCTATTATAAATTAAAGGCCCAATATAGCACAAGGTATATATATTTGCAACGATAATTAACACTACCTATTACAATATCAGAGGAACAACTTTCTCGCTCACAGTCAACCACAAAAGTGAGGTGTGCGGCCTCCCTTTAGTACTTATGAAGGTATCGCTCTGCTCGCATCCACTTCCGGCGTTTATTATTCAGAAGAAAAAGAGAGTAAATAAATATTATTTCACAAAAGTACTCGAAAAGGGCCTAAATTAAGAATGACTCGAACTCCAATTGTGTGTCAAACTGACAAAGCACTGGGTGAGTTATGCTGTCCTGGTACATACTTCGATTAAGTATATCATGTTCATTACAATAATTATTACTCCTTGCTGTGACGTAATGTTGCACGTAGTCATATTAGGCCATAAAAACGTACCTACGGTGTGTACTACCGCACCTACCGCACAGGTGGGATGAAAACGTGTTTTCTGCCCTCCGGCCGGCAAATAGCACATTGCCGGCCGCTGCACTAAACTAAGTTGCCGCCTGTCGGCTCCGTTGAGCAGAAAAATAGTAGGTACACTTCAGCCGTTAAATGGGAAAGCCCTGGAATCACATGTTTGTCGGCCTCGGCGTACAATTACACGTCTTCTGAGACATTTCCCACTTAAACGGCCTTGAATTTAATCTACTATTGTTTAATAGTGACAGTGCTTTAATCCTACTAACTCACATTCTACCTAATCCCATTACATCACAGAGCGCCATTACATCATAAAGGAAAAACAATGTTAAATTAACATTTCGATTATGTCATTTCTGACTGGTTAGTCGTATTGTAGGTATGAATTTTAATCAAAAAATATGATGTATTTTATATAATAAAAATCTGTTCACGTTTTTATGATTTGTTTAATTTTCCCTCAATTTAATACTAGTTGTTATATTTGAACCACAATCTCCTGAAACTTTAAGTGGTCCATTGTGATATACAGTTACATATACAGGGTGTCCCATAAATATTGGATCACCCTGACACCCGAGGTATGTCGACCCAAGAGGTACCTAACCAACACAACATGACCTCAGTAAAAGTTGGACGGTTTTCGAGATATTGCCAATTTTAGGTTTTTTTTTCGAACTTGGCCTCTTTCTTTACACGTTAAGTGCTTTTTTGCAAATTAATTGAGTTTCTTTCACATTTAAAATAAGTTTTTTAATGAAATTTTACTTGTTTTATGAAAATTAACTACTTCTGATAAAGTTATGAAGAAAAATTAATAACCAGTGGTCGGATATCCCGGTGCAACACCAGGGGATACCAAGTAGAAAAGTTAATATGGATATGACCTAAATTCCCGGGTTTAGTTTAAAAAAAAAAATAGATCTGATAGGTATACTTAAAAAGGCAGCTCAAACCGTTGTTCAAAACACTTTTTTTAATTCGGACAAGTTTGGGCTTATTCAACTCAGGATCACGAGCTCTTTTAATTCTGATAGGTGAAAAAAACTGTCCCACAATTTTCGTACATTTTTAATTTCTTCCATTACGCTATCGCCATACAAAGTCTATAAAACAATAGCGTAATAGAAAAAAAACATTTTTGGACACTTTTTCTCCTAGTAGGATTGAAAGCTCGTGATCCTAAGTCGAACAATCCCAAACTTGTCCGAATTAAAAAAAAGTGTTTTGAACAACGGTTTGTGAAAACGCCCAAAGATTTCGTTTATGTTCGCGTGGACACAGATTAAATTAGAAGCAGTAATGGCACGAAATCCAGATTTGGATGACATTAGAGAATATGCAGACCAAATTTCAAATAATACCGCACCTGATGAAGTGTCTCTTTACAAATTTGATCCACTGACATCCGTAGAACTGGAAAGGACTTTTTCGGCGTACAAATGGATTTTAGATGTGAAGAGGAATCGATTGAAAATAGAGAATCTAGAGAAAATAATTATATGCTATTTTAACTTTATAGAACCATAATTCTAGCCATTATTCTTTCATAAAATACATATATTTACTCTTAATGTGTCTGCATAGGTGTGTCAAGTCTTCATGCTTAAAAATGTTTGATTTTATGTTACATACACGAGGATGCTTAATCCGTAACCAGGTATATTTTTTCTAACTTAGTAATTGATGACCTCAGGCAGACCATGTACCATTCAGTGGTTAATGGATGCAATTTTTCTTTAACTTTAAATTAATAAAATTTTGAGGTATCTGCGGGAGACGTCACCTAAAATGTTTAATTTAGGCTGGGTATGGATATTATTTTAATCCTGATCACGGATTAAAATAATCGTGTATTATATGATATTTCTGTTTTTTTTTACGTTCGCAATTTCTAGAAGTGGAACCTATTGTTCCTTAGTAAAAAGCTTCTATTTTTAAAGCTAAACTCTTTTATTTAAGAATATTCATACTAAAAGGCTATTTGGTACTAAGGTCAATATTAAACAAAATTTATAACCTATCTTTTAAAATAATTGTCGAAATCGCGTAATAATAAACGCTTGTATGTACATGCACTTATTTTGAGTTACAAAATATTACTAAACTTTACTGGATGTAATTTTGTGGAATCCCGTGGTATATCCATATTAGTATAATGTTTGAGGTCAATCACCCCTTGTTGCACCGGGATATCCGACCACTGTTAATAACACAAAAGCTATTTAAGCAAATTATAGCACTTAACGTGTAAAAAAGAGGACAAGTTCGAAAAAAAACGTAAAATTGGCAAAATCTCGAAAACCGTCCAACTTTTACTGAGGTCATGTTATATTGGTTAGGTACCTCTTGGGTCGACCTACCTCGGGTGTCAGGGTGATCCAATATTTATGGGGCACGGCACCCTGTATATCACAGTTTCACTTTTCAATATATTATACTTTAAACAAATTGCTTTCTTAGTATCAAAATCTGAGTTAGTAGATTTTGTTCATTGGTAAATGGCGGGCGTTTGCGGGATATACCTACGTGTGGACTACGCACCACAATTTACCATATTCGCTTGAGTGTGCAAACTGGGTGGAGGCCCGATCTCGTCCATGTCAAACAAATGCAAACACATGCGCGCGGCCCGAGTGCACGCCGTTCAAACCCCTTGCCGCTGCCCGCCCCGCCAGGCGCGCCGCTCCACGCTCGGCGCTCGGGCCTTACACTTGTACTCATGCGCTCATGTCAGCCTCCGTAGCCTAGTTGGTAGTGTAGTGGCCCTGCCCACAAAGCTAGAGGTTCCGGGTTCGAACCCCGCGAAGACATTTATTTATATTGTTCATTGCAAGTATTAGTGCCTTGGTCATGGTTTTCTAAGTACCCATATTTAGTATCAACAACTGTGGGACTACATCGGTTGTGTAAAATTGTCCCATGATACTCATTGAATTTCAGTTTATTTATTCACTCATTTAAGCTTACAGTTACATCTACATCCAATGCCCTTACGCGTTAAAGTAATACAATGGTAACAAATATGCATTCATTACCACTAAAGTAACAAAAAAAACTAGTCAATAAATATGTAAAAAGTAACAAGAAAGTTAACAAATTTCAAACGAATTCAAGTCCAGGTTAAACGTCGCGACTTTGATATTATTTGATTAACCGCCCATCTGTGAATACGTCAGCATCCGGGACCTGGATCTGCAAGTCATTAATGAGAGAAATGGCTCGGGCAGTGGGTGCATTTGCAGCTCTTGCAGTTCGCGCGTCCGGCCTCTCCAGCAGGCGCCGGCCCCGCCGCGCCGCCCGTGCCGCCGCCGGCCAGGCCGAGGCTCGGCGTGGGAACCGCCGACCCAACTCGTGCCAGGACATTCGGATTGGCTACCTCCCGTGAACCAGGGAATGATAGTGGAGCAATTTTCGTCTGAGCTCTAGGGTGTTAAGTCCGACCATTCCCAAGACAAATCGAGATGGGAAGAGATATGGATAGGATAATATCCATACAGCCGTTTGTAAATATATCTAGCAAATTCACGTTGCGCTTCCTCGTACATGAGCGTGTATTTAACCTCGTGCCGATCCCACTCGATGGCCGCATACTCCAATACCGAAATAAGCGAAGTAAAGTGCCAAATATTGCTATTTGATTAGGTACTAGCAAATTGCGATGATATCCTCATTACGAATCCCAGCATTCTACAAGCTTTGTTACATGTTAGTCATAATATGACTTATGCTCCTGAAATTCTTCTATTTTGTATTGTGTTGAAGCTGTAACACCATTATGTTCGAGAATATTGAAAACTCAAGCGAGTTGCTTCTCGGATTGTTAGTGTTAATGACATGGTTTTACTTTCGATGACACTCGGATTTATATTTTGGATGGGTACGGTGTATGACTCACTCATATGACTGCGATCGCTAACCCGCCTGCCCAGCGTGCGGCAACAATCCCCTTTTTGGAGGCCTATGTCCAGCACCCACTGAGCATGAACGTTACAGAAAGTTTCTAGAAAGTTGATCAACCTTCCATTTGAACATTTAAAAATAAAGCTCCTAGAAACGTTGCAGCTACGTAGATCTAAAATTACAATGAAAGTTATTTAAAATATAGTGATAGATGTAGCCCCAACATTACATATGAAAGTTTATTTTTAAACGTTGTGTCATCTTATAACCATAAACTTATTATAAGGTATAATATTAAAATTGCTACAATATAATTTTTTTAACATTGCAGATGAGATGTTGCAGCGATCTATATTTAACAAATTCCATCGCGGAACGTTGCTGTTACTTTGCAAACTAAACTTATTGAATTGTTTTCTAATAGTATTGCAGCAACATACTTTATGCAAGGTATAAATTGTTAAGTACCAAAAACGTTAAAGTTGCAATGTTGTTAAAACATTGCATTATAGATATTGCAGCAATGTTGCTACCTAAAGTTATTGAATTTCCTATAATAATTGTTGCAGCAATTTACATGTGGCCATATTGCTTTTTTAACGTTACAACAATGTTACATTTTAAATGTTGTTGCTATTTAGTTAAAAGCAACATAAATTATGCAAGGTATACAATTTTAAGTACCATAAACATTACAGTTGCAATGTTGTTAAACATTACATTACAGACATTGCAGCAATGTTGCTTGCTAAAGTTATTGAATTTCCTATAATAATTGTTGCAGCAATTTATATGTGGCCATATTGCTTTTTTAACGTTATTTCAATGTTACATTTTAAATGTTGTTGCAATTTAGTGAAATGCAACATTAATTATGCAAGGTATACAATTTTAAGTACCATAAACATTACAGTTGCAATGTTGTTAAACATTACATTACAGACATTGCAGCAATGTTGCCGAAGTGCTCCGTTAAAAAGTGCAAAAATAATACGCTAACTACATTGAAAAAGGATGGCATATCATATTTTCGGTAAGTACTAGGGAATAGTTTTATTAATTGGTGACATATTATGCCTTCAAACCCATTAAAAACATGATTGTTTAAAATTAACTTCCGTAAGTCCCTGCATTTGATGTTATGCAATTGGTTCTTTCTACCGCGTAGCACTGGTTTAAGGTGGAAGGAAGACGAAAGAGATTGTTACGCGGTGTAAAATGAAGTGGACTTTATGTGATTGACTTAAGGTATAAGTAAGGTAGGTACTTGTTTAAAACAATTTTGCTCATGGCCGAAGCAATAAAATTTTATGACTTGCGTGATGTAATGTCATAACCGCCAACCGCGCGCACTCGAAATAACACCAAAGTTGTGTTAAAATAAGGTTGCATTTAAATCTACTTACGTACATTATATTGTCTTAGTAGATGCACACACTTGTAACTTAGCATCGGGACACTTTTTCGACTTGATTTTGTACGTCATGTTTAATCTTGGGATTTATAAATATCAATGGGCAAGTACATGAATGTAGGATTAATATGGATTTGACAACGTTATAATAATAGCAAGAACGAAAGGGATGGTCTTATGAAACTTTTTACTAGTGGAAGTGAAAAGGAACGATAATCGTCCGTCCTTATCACTGTGCCACTATTTTTTGTGTGTGTGTGCATTAGATGCTAAATGTAAGTGCCAGACAAATGCGTTGAATACGTCACTAAGTGCCTGTGTGGCACTTTCGTCTTAGTAGTAAGTGACTATGTCTATCCCTCTTAGTGGCACACTATGTGCGGCCCCTCGGGCAAGTAGCATCCCCCACCAAGCGTCCGTGCTCACTCGGCCGCCGGAAACAAGTCCAAACTCCGAACTTGTCGATTTAGTCGAGTTCATTAGTTGGCGTGAAAATGTCGTGATTGACTTGTGAACTTTACTCGACTGTATTGCGAACGATTTTTAGGCAGTAACGAATAGTTTAGCTACTAAATTACTCGCTACTCGACTAAAATAGGTACTAGCCTAGTCCGAACAGGCCTTTAGGGCGCGAGTTCGACTCGCATTTGGCCGGTTTTTTTTATTTTAATAGGAGACAAAAGATTAGACGTATTGCCTAATGGTAAGCAGCTGTCCTAAAGACGAGAGTAATTTTTTTTCTTGAAGATCGTATCGGTCAGGAAATAATGTTGGCAACAAATCATTATACAGTTTAGGTACACTTGATCTATGTAATGTATGTATCTTATACAGTGGGGAAGGGAAGCTTCATATAACCTCGAGACTCGGTGCCGGAGGCTCAGGGTTGTCACTTGTCAGAATTTTTACTATACGATAGGTGTTAAAATTATTAAAAACTTCAACTGCCATTTTGAATTTCGTGGAAAATCGATTAATTAGAATAGAATAGACCATAGATGTTGATCTCAACTCAAGTTATATGTGCGAAAACGGCTGCCATCTTATTTTTTTTCAGCCGATCGCGATAAATAAACCATATCTGGGGATCCGAGAAATTCTTATAACGAAGTCGGATCCTCATACATCAATTTTCATCAGAATCGGATCAAAATATAGAAATTCAAGACGGCCGCCATTTCTTGCAGTTTTTACTTCAGATTCGTTATAAGCAACCTCTCCGAGCCTCAAATATCGACTTTCATCATGATCAATAAACTGAGGTCCCGTAGTATAAGTTTTATTTGACGTTTACTTTACTATCGCGTAAGCGTATTGAGAGGTCAAATTATGATAGTAGTCAGATGATTTATGTAGACTGCACCATCATAATTTGACATCTCGATACGCTTACGCGATAGTAAAGTAAACGTCAAATAAAACTTATACTAAGGCTACATATCATTAATAAAGAAATCCCAGATGTCCGCCGCTTCTCGCAATTTTGACTTCAGATTCGTTATAAGTGACCTCTCGGATCCTCAGATATCGATTTTAATCATGATCGGATCATAAATGAAGAAATCCAAGATGGCCGCCGCTTCTTGCGATTTTGACTTCAGATTCGTTATAAGCAATCTGTCGGATCCTCAGATATCGATTATCATCATGATCGGATCATAAATGAAGATATCCAAGATGCCTGCGGCTTCTCGCAATTTTGACTTCAGATTCGTTATAAGCGACCTCTCGGATGCTCAGATATCGATTTTCATAATGATCGGATCATAAATGAAGAAATCCAAGATGGCCGCCGTTTCTCGCAATTTTGACTTCAGATTCGTTATAAGCGACCTCTCGGATCCTCAGATATCGATTTTCATCATGATCGGATCATAAATGAAGAAATCCAAGATGGCCGCCGTTTCTCGCAATTTGACTTCAGATTCGTTATAAGCGCCCTCTCGGATCCTCAGATATCGATTTTCATTATGATCGGTTCATAAATGAAGAAATCCAAGATGGCCGCCACTTCTCGCAATTTTGACTTCAGATTCGTTATAAGCGACCTCTCGGATCATCAGATATCGATTTTCATCATGATCGGATCATAAATGAAGAAATCCAAGATGGCCGCCGTTTCTCGCAATTTGACTTCAGATTCGTTATAAGCGTCCTCTCGGATCCTCAGATATCGATTTTCATCATGATCGGATCATAAATGAAGAAATCTAAGATGGCCGCCAATTCTCGCAATTTTGACTTCGGATTCGTTATAAGCGCCCTCTCGGATCCTCAGATTTCGATTTACATCATGATCGGACCATAAATGAAGAAATCCAAGATGGCCGCCGATTCTCGCAATTTTGACTTCGGATCCGTTATAAGCAATCTATCGGATCCTCAGATATCGATTTTCATCATGATCGGATCATAAATGAAGAAATCCAAGATGGCCGCCGATTTTCGCAATTTTGACTTCGGATTCGTTATAAGCAATCTGTCGGATACTCAGATATCGATTTTCATAATGATCGGATCATAAATGAAGAAATCCAAGATGGCCGCCGATTCTCGCAATTTCGACTTCGGATTCGTTATAAGCAATCTATCGGATCCTCAGATATCGATTTTCATTAATATTCCGTTTCACGATATTACATTACGAGTAATATGGTACCCATAAGTACCCATGATTACGAATTACGAAATGCCCAACTCTGGACCCAAATCGATTAATTTATACAAGGTGGAATTCGACGATGGACCTTTACGGAAATGGGAGATAGTTAAGGCTATACTGAGCAACTTTTACTATGGGACCAACCCCGAAATCGTAAAAAAAAATGACTTTCATACAATGTGTGTATACATGCCGTACCTTTTTGTATGGATAAGTTTTTTTTTTATACGATTTCGGGGTTGGTCCCATAGTAAAAGTTGTTCAGTATAGCCTTAACTATCTACCATTTCCGTAAAGGTCCCTCGTCGAATTCCACCTTGTATATAACGCCACCGCCGGCTTGTTTGAAATTCGCGCCGTGCGGATACCGCCTGCGATTGGCCAGCTTAAAAGCAAACTCGCGTCTAAGCTCAGCTCATAACGGGAAGCGAATAACAGCGGCCCCTTCCGCAAAAAACGAAATTCGTAAATTTCGAGGATTTGTCTCTCTCACTCTAATGGCGCTTTTGTTTGAGTGACAGAGACAAATCCTCGAAATTTCCGAGTTTCGTTTTTGGGGTAGGGCCGCAGTCGCTGGGCCGCGTGGCTAGAGACGCGATGCAGTGTTGCCAGTTATACAGATTTATCTGCTGTTGTAGATTTTCGACTTCTTCAGATTTGTCTAGAGATTCGTTATAAGCGCCCTCTCGGATCCTGAGATATCGTTTTTCATCATGATCGGATCATAAATGAAGAAATCCAAGATGGCCGCCGCTTCTCGCAATTTTGACTTCAGATTCGTTATAAGCAATCTATCGGATCCTCAGATACCGATTATCATCATGATCGGATCATAAATGAAGAAATCCAAGATGGCTGCGGCTTCTCGCAATTTTGACTTCAGATTCGTTATAAGCGACCTCTCGGATGCTCAGATATTGATTTTCATCATGATCGGATCATAAATGAAGAAATCCAAGATGGCCGCCGCTTCTTGCGATTTTGACTTCAGATTCGTTATAAGCGACCTCTCGGATGCTCAGATATCGATTTTCGTCATGATCGGATCATAAATGAAGAAATCCAAGATGGCCGCCGTTTCTCGCAATTTGACTTCAGATTCGTTATAAGCGACCTCTCGGATGCTCAAATATCGATTTCCATCACCC